>JAHWFP010059712.1:0-17132 GCA_023313725.1 Lithobius niger | reverse complement strand
CGATTCCCCGCTCAGGCAGTCTGACATATAACTCCAAAAGGCAACGTAAATAGGTTTGCATCTGTATTTAGTTATTTCTTGTGAGCCTTTGGCTTTCCCGTCTTTAATCTGAATATAGAGTGGGCCAAGGACTTTTTTTTTTAAAGGCAGCCGCTTTAGGCACTTTTATTCCGTTTAATTCAACCTGAACATAACGTAATGTAAGATTCAATGCAATCCATTTTTTTTGGAAAATACGCCCTATAAACACAGAAAGTAAGTTAGGCTACACATACATTGCAAAGTTGTTACAAAAATAAATAAATAAATAAATAATTAATAAGTAAAATAAAATAAAGAAATAAAACCTCAGTTTATTCATTTGATTTCAAGTCTAGCCTGCAAGTTTTTTTTTTAATTTCATTTACTGGTGGTGACCTGAGTGTTGGGTCGGGGGGGGGGGGGGAGCGGCGGGTGGGCCGAAAAATATTTGTGGGGGTCATGGACCACCCTGCGCCACCCCTAGCGCCGTCACTGCTTCCATGAGCACCATGTTCGAAAACAACCACCGTATGGTAGAAGATTGTCCAATTACCATTCCCGACGTCATCAAAACGACTTCATTTTCAGAACTGATGCGTGTTGAAGCGACCCCAGCGCGATTGGGATGCGTCACAGCCATCTATAGTAAAGGCCAGATCAGCTTTGCCTTCCACAATGCTCCGCTAGAAGGTGCGACAAATACCGACGCGACAAGTTTGCCAAGTGGCGTCATCGGTTGACAGAATTTGGAACCCTCGTCGGTTAGTTTGAAATTTCGCCGCTTGGTGTAGAGATGGCAGCACTTAGCAAACTTGCGCTTCCTTCTATGTCAATGGTTGATTTTACGCCCTTAATTTGTTCTGATCTGATCCGGCCTTTACTGTAGGTGGCTGTGGATGTGTACGCTCTTGTTGCATTAGAAACAGTTCGTACGTGACATGCAAACCGCTGCTCCTTTCCGACAAGGGCATGTTTGTACGCTGTATGTATACGCCGCGTGGTGTGATTGGTGCTTTAGATTGTTGGGGCACGCTATTGGCCAGTCTGAGTCACGTGACTCACCGCTGCATTGCAGTTAGCTGGCATCGCTTTTAAAATTCCTTCACCGTATGAAATTCGGGCGAAGCAACTTACCTAACCTAGCTTAATCCATAATAACGACAGCAACACTACATAAGATTTAAAAATGGCCACATGTATAACAACCGAAAGCACAGTTAGAAAAAAAACATAAGTGGAGATTTGCGTAAGGATCATAGGTCGAACTTGTACGCAACCACTACGGATTTTTTAATGCAAAGATTAATACCTACACATCACATTATTTAGGTAATAGTTGTATTAATTTGAGCTAGCTACTCTGCCTGCTGCTTCAGTTTTAGTTATATCATCACGTATCATACTAAGTGTCGCTTTTATACAATATGTAGAATAATTATAACTTCTATTTTCGACGTAACTATAATTTATTTGAAAAAATGATTAAATTCATAATTTACATAATAATTCTGGATCCCGGCTGAGCTGATAAAAGTAAAGATAAAAGGAAAACCGGAACGACAACAATCACTTTAATCCCTTTTCATTGTTTTCGTTCTAAGGATTGAAAACTATCGTCCAAACCGTTGATTGTTGATGGGTAAAATGAAAGAATCCATGTTTCAGCTAAATGCGTATGGTTTTAAATCAAACTAAGCTACGTTGGTAATTTCTAGGCCCTGAAATTGGCAGCTGGAAACGATGCAATGGCTTATTTAATTCGTAGATGAAGGCTTTCAGAGCTGAATTGTTTCAAAGTGGACAACAACAATCACTGCTGAGCACGAGGCTGATCATTGCTATCTTGTAAAGTAGTCGTTTACAATGTGAGTGAAAACAAAACAATAATGAGCCATTGTTAGGCCGCCATAGGCCGGCGATTTACTTCTTTCCTCTCCCAGAAAATGAAAATGCCAAAGCAGCCGTGCTAAAGGTTTCAACTTTTCTTCTACGAAAGCTTATTTATTGACTTCCCACAGAAAAATTGTTTCATGCAAAGATGATGGTTCAGCGCTCACATTATTTAAACGGTGCATCCTGTGATTTCAGCTACTAGATGCGCAGATTCAGTGACTGAGGCCAACAAAAATCACCGTTTGTCAGCCAGTGTGCGCAAAAATTGGATTGAAGAAATTTTAATCCGTGAAAGCATTTCTCAGCCAATGTGTGCGAAAACGGGAGTGGGGAGTTGGGAGTGGGAGCGGGGATTGGGGAGTTAGGAGTGCAAGTGGGGAGTGGGAAGTAGGAGTGAGGGGGTTGGGAGTGGGGAGCGGGAGTAGGGCCGGGGGGGGGGGGGGTGTAAACTTAATTCATGACCGGTCCCGTGCGTAGCACGGGCCTTCTCTAGTACTAAATAAAGTATTACATATGCTACACGACAAACTTTGCAAACAGTGTATTTATAAGAGCGGAAGAAATGGAATTTTTCTAAAGATTTTGATAGTAAGCCTACCATAGCATTTAAACATATCATAAACAAAACCCATGCTGAAAGAACCCACCAAATTTCAGACTGTCAAAATAGTGATATGAGAATAAATATGGCTGCAACCAATTTTTCTCCGTCGTAAACCAAACCTAACCAAAAAGTGTTTCCCTTAGAAATAGTGTATCTTCCCTGCCAATGAACGACCGCAACTAATCCTACCGACTATTAGCTCAAACGTTAAATGAAAAACCTGGCTATTGCTTTTGTGGTGGCAATGGTCAAATTGTTCGTTTAACATCTGAAGTAGTCGGTGGGATTAGCTTGGTGGTATTTAAATCTTTAAAGATAAAGAATATTACGAAGCTACAGCAGTAGATTTTATAAACGAATTTACGAACGGTCTATTAAAAATATAAGCAGAAATACTCGTGTTAATATAGTGTGTTCATTCTGCGGTAAGTGTGCAACGTCACGTAAACATACGACAATATCATAATATCCTTCTCCCACCCCATCACAGAGGTGTTTATGTGCGATAGTTTCTGGCAAGCATCATCGTGAAAACCACCACGTAGGAAGTTGTTAATGACTTAAAAAAAAAATCTAATGAATTTTACATTGACGTCGTTCTTTCCCACTAACGTCAGCAATCGAATGTTTATTGAAAAGGGGTGTTAACCACGATTGAAGAACTGAACTCTAGAATTTCTTCAAGACTTTCAAACGGTCTTTCTTTCCTTCTTTGGGCTGATGGTATTAAGCAAAGAAGATCGATTGCCCAAAAATAAAAGAAGAAAAAAGAGAATGAAAAGAGAATTTAATGAATAACAACGAGGCTTGGAAAAGATAGTGAAACGAAAAAGCCATTTTTATGGATGTGGTCATGAAGATAGGATCGTTCAAAGTAGTCGTGCTCAGCCTCTTGTTGAGAACTATTGCTGTAAAACCTTTACGTTCTACTAACCCCTCCATTATGTATCATTATTTTACTGCGGCAAAATAATCGGTGTTTTTTTTTTGTCCTTCCTCAATTGTCTATGTAAAACTGCATCAGAAACAGCATACTACACGCACAAAACAAAACACTCTTTTTTTTTTATCCTGGAGTCCATTCGTGGCTCAGAGGTGGACCACAACAGAATTTCAACTAATAAAATTACCATACGCCATTTTGTTTCACTGAGAGAAATGTAACGTTGGGTAGTCGTATGTAAATTAATAATAATGACCGCCCGACATCCTCACCAATACAGGCATTCTCTAAAGTAGTGGGTGGATTGAAGAAGTGCCACACCAAACCATCATCATGCCTGTTATACGCTGCTGTCTCTTACAAAACAGAACTTGCAAAACAGGGACCCCTGCTACAAAAAGTGTAATCTTACAAATGGCTGTCTGCTTACTGACTCCGGGGCGCCGGAATTGTATCGACACGGAGCTACGTTAACTCCAGAATTTTCTTAAATTCTGACCCCTGTGTTGGACCCGGAATTACAGTAACTCCGGATTCGTGATTTTCTTTAAAAGTGTCTGAAACAATCCGGAATTGTGGTAACACGGACTTACCGTAACTCCTGATTTCATTGATGATTAAATAACGTCCCTGCCTAGCTCGCGCTACCACGCTCGCTGCGGCTATACATATAACATCAGAAACAGCAACCATAGTTACGGTAATTCCGTGTTACCACAATTCCGGATTGTTTCAGACACTTTTAAAGCAAATCACGAATCCGGAGTTACTGTAATTCTGGGTCCATCACAGGAGTCTGAATTTAAGAAAATTCCGGAGTTAACGTAACTCTGTGTCGGTTTTTTTCCGCCCCCCCCCCCCCCCCCCCTGACTCCCACCTCACCCAGGAAAGACGAATGAATACTCTCAAACAATAAATTCTCTAGGTAAAGCACTGAATTCACTAGCGCCACATTGAAGTCTCCAGTATTACTAAACAACCTGAGCTCCTGCTTGCGTTGCTGTTGGATATGTACACTTATTTGTCACTATTGATCAAGTGTGTCTCAGCCATGTTTCTGCCTCAAGAGCCAAGAGAGAAAACCATGATGATCTGGGGTTTTATGTTTTTTTTTTTTTTTTTGTCTGGTGACACCGCAGATGCATCTCAAATGAACGAAAGTGGCAGGCCTATTTGCAAATGGAGACGGAACGGAAACGCAAGCTATGCGTCATGCCTGCAGGTCACATTTGACCCGTCTGTTTCCGTGATTTGATGCGGAAGACGGACAAGACGGACAAAGTGGCCCAGAGGTGCCAGTGCCCTAAGTTCAATTGTAAGAGAAAATCCCAACTGTGGTATTCCATCTTTAATAATTTACAGCATCTTGCTGAACATTACCACATCTCTAAAACTAAATTAGAAAGTTGACTGGTGGATTGGAATGTCGTGAACGAGGAAAGGAAAAAATGCATTCGGACCAATGAGTTTCTGTTCAGTGGTTACCATAAATCCTCGATTAAGTACTGGGTCCAGAAAAAGTACCAGGCCTAGAATTAGCGTCCACGAAAATAGTAAGCACCGGACATCGAAAGAGCTTCTGGGCACTCTTTGTAAACCAATGTTGAAACTCGTGCATGCTATACTTCAATATATGACTTCTTTGTTGCAAACTTGCGGTGGTTTGTCGCCATCATTTGTCTGCTCGCTCTGGTGCTATCACTGGAGAACAAGAGTGCGCGCACAGTGGCACAGTGACACAGTGCGTGGAGTGTTCTTCGGTGCGTGGTTACACAGTGGAAAGGTCGATGAGGAGCAGGAGTGTTCATGGATACCTGTGTGTGCTGTGGTAAGAATGCTGGTCGCACCATTGAGTGTTGTTGGTTGCTTTGGCTATGTAATTCTTTGGCCGTTTGTCTGTCATTTCTTCTGTTGTAGATAAGTAGTGTGTAATAGGGCGTACGGCAGAAGGCCAAGGCCCTTATAAATAAATTTGAATTTGTGCTCGATTGTAGGAAACTGAATGCAACAATCATGCTACAGAACGTTCAATATTGTTGCACGAATTGAATTGAATTTATAAAAGAGCTTTAATAATTTAGGTCACGTGCCCCACTTAATACTAACTTAACAAACTAATTTACCAAACAAATCATAGCACACAACAAAATCAGCCAAGCTACTCGCTAAACAAACACAAAGCTACTAACCTTAGATCAGTTTGACGAAATACAATTGATCAACCAACAGACAACGTGCAGCTTTCAGGGAATAACTCCGTCTGGGAATTCAAGTCATCCTCAAGGCTGTTCTCACGGATCCCGGCTAAAACATCGCCGCTGCTCATACACACAGCTCCATGGCAACCCAAGGTTCCCATCTGACTCGCCAAGCACCAAGCTGTCACCAGAAGACACCAATGAGCTCAGAACAGCAAAACGATTTACCGTTTCCACCACCGCAGCCGCAGCAGGGGAAGAGACTTCCCTTATCTTTGACTTCTTAGCCCACTTACGTAAAAGGCTGCAAGGAAACTTGCAACGAAGATAAAAGGTGTTGTTAGCTAACCTCTCTATCAGTACTGGCTGGTGCAGAAGAACTACTGAGGCAGGAGCAGAAACAGGATCGTCATCAACTGCAAGGGGTGTCAAAGCGACAGAGGCCACAGAATCCTCCGAAATTTTACTATTGTCAATTTCAAACAAGGCTGCTTCGGGCAACGAAGCTACAGCATTACAATCGTTTCAGTCCTGATCATCGGTTATCTAACTCTTTTCCCAACCTCATTTCTCACTGCACCTGCAAAGGAAACCTTTTCCTCACACGTCTGAGAAATATGAAGAGCCTTGCATGCAACACATACAATCCTATCGCAAAATTTCCCCATGTGGCCAAGGAATCCACCCCAGAAACACTTGTGGATCCGACCAGTCGCACCCACCAATGCTGGAATTCCAAGCACAAGTGGTACGTCATCTAAACCAACATCTGAGCGGAGCTTAAAAGTAACATGTCGAACGTTGGAATGACAGTGGTAAAAAACAACTAATTTCTTCCATTCCAAACTCTGAAGAAGCCCATAGTTGATGAAAGCCCTGGCTATGTCTTCATCAGTAACACCATACAGGAGTCATTGCACTCTACAAGCCACCATCTTCTCACATGGGTCCACCATGCGACACATTAATACACTCACTATTAACGAAACAACTTCCAAGAACTGCTTCTTGATGACAGAACCACTTCGTGAACATTATTTGGTCTAGGCGATCCCAATGACACAACATTATGTAAAGAAACCACATTTGCTTGAGCCTTAACAAACTGCTCTCTAAGGAAGGAACGGCCTCCAGGATCACACTAGGCAATTACGGGGACATCCATATTATCTTTGCTCAATCCATTACGATAGAGCTTTCTCAGCCACTCCATGTTAGGGTAATCACTGAGGCCCAACGTTAGGCTTATGCGCGGCAGAAACAAACACATCCATGTCTATCGCTTCGCTTTGCATGATTGTATAACCAGAGAAAGAAGTTACGTTCGCGCCCAAAACCACAGTCAGTTGCTTTGAAAGAAACGGAGGACGAAGACGAGACATACAAAAATGGGATACATTTGGCTGCATCTTTGTGCAGCGAATCCGAATCGGAATACCACCTAATTGGTATAGTGAGCAGTTAGATTTATGAGTACTGAGCTTGTTTAATACCATGTACACATTTTACGTTAAGCATACAGTAACAATGTACAGCTTTCTAAAAGCATGAACGTCAGCCTGTTAAAAGCAGCGTGCTTCGAATAGATGTTGAGTTTTGCATGTAACGAAAATGCACACACTGGGGCTTAATCGAGGAAATACTGTAAATGCTCGCCTGTCTTACAAACTTGGCCAACTTTGCTATGATGTGATTTACAAAGGCGACGTTGGGGAAACTTAGTTCCTTCCATATGTTCCTTCTTTATCCGAAAAGGAACATTCTTACCATGATATCTAGTTTGAGACTGGCTTGCATTAGCAATAGTTTAGCATGCTGTGTACATGACCACATCTAGTTACAATTGTTTTATATAATAATAATAATAAAAAGGTTTCCCACTAC
Organism: Lithobius niger; assembly: GCA_023313725.1. Classification (NCBI taxonomy): domain Eukaryota; kingdom Metazoa; phylum Arthropoda; class Chilopoda; order Lithobiomorpha; family Lithobiidae; genus Lithobius; species Lithobius niger. Next base: position 9,588 of record JAHWFP010059712.1, on the reverse strand, counting down.
TAAGTGGAGTGGACGTTGGAAGGGCGGTGAGCCACTGACTCCAATCCGAAAGAATGCAGTATGGTAATTTATAATTAATACTGCCGCCTCAAGAACCTGGATAGCGGCAATTTATCTAAAATTCTTCTGAACCTATACTTACAGAGGTGGCCGAGACTGCTTCCTCAGGTAGGGAGTTCCAAACAGGAATCACCCTCACAGCAAAAAAAAATGCCGACGACACTCCAGTCTCGAGGGCTGAACTAAAAGCTTCAAAGAGTGGCCTCTAGTGGAGTGAACAGAGCTCAGGTCAAAGAAAGGCAAGTCCACTGATAAGAAACCTCGGAAAATCCTAAAGGTGAGCACAAGATCGAATTTCAGTCTGCGAAGTTCCAGAGGTTCTAATTTTAACCTTTCCAGGCGTTCTCCGGCCGGAATTTCCCTGAACAGTTTTGTTCAACAGTATTCTTACAGTTTTGAATACAATACGCCACAGAAGGCAATTCTATGGATACGCAGGTTTAAATCACTATTAGAAAACAAAATCGAACTCGTTTGATGTTAAAGGTAAGGTTTAACTGATCCGATGTCAAACCAGCAAAGGCACACGAATTAACTTTCCTGTAAGGTTACAGATACCGCAGTGTTGCTGTACTGTTTAAGCCACATGAAATCTTGCTGCCGTTTTTAGTTTTGAACACAGTATGTAAGCTCATAGTGTGTATGAAAAGGAGATGACTGAAGAATATTGAATCATTAAGCTCAAAAAGTCAGCTTGTGTGGCTATGTGTGTATCAACCGTCGTTAATGCTGAACCACCTGGCATTAAACTAATTACTCCCCCCCCCCCCAAAAGAAAAAATGAGTACAATCTACTGAATAATCTAAACACAATGAAACAGAAGCCATTTTAGTACTCTTTCTTTGTTTAGGAATCCAAGTATATTGTCGTGTCTAGTTGAACAGCAGTAAGGTTTCAAATGGACTTAACAGTGACAGCAGTTTGCTAACTCCAGCAAACCTTGCATACTAAATTTGAATGGAAAATTCTGGAAATATAAAGCATCGAAATTTTGACTTTAACAGAGAGACCTACTCGACCTTACAGTAAAAGGCCTTTACTAATAAAATTAACTAACCGGAAAAAACCTAAATAACTTCGATCAGGGTCAACCATTGCAACTACGCAGCCGACCTGCTTCATTGCCAACCTTGAACCTAACTATACGAAATTTCCCATTTTATCAACCTATCTAATATGAAATTGGATGTGTTTCTTCGGCTGGACTACTCTTAATTTTTTTTTATATAGATAAACTAATGGCAAGTTATACATAAAGAAAACTGAAAACAACACCAATTACCTTTAATCGATATAACTAAGATCATAGTTTTGTTTGTTTGTGTATATATGTGTGTGTGTTCGCAGTGGTAATATCGATAATCTTAATTCTTTTGTTTGTTTGTCTGTACGCAGTTGGAATCTTGATATTTTTAATTCTGTTGTTTATGTAATGCTTCAACTGTCTTGTCAACAAAGATACACAATACTGATGAAGTCATGGTTTTTTTCCCAGTCACAATGTTTTCATGCCAACGGGATCTAGGCCTCTTAACCCTGGATCTAAGTAAATCTCATGAATGCTTGGGCGACTGCTAATGGGAAATCACAGTATTTTCATGCACGGGAAATCACAACAATGCTCTATAAAACTGGCTGTATACGGGGTTGCCTTAGTGGTATTTAATAAAACAATAAATAAAGAAATACATAAATAAAGAAATAAAGAAAAAATTATAGACAAGGCTGCAGTATTTTACTGCTGCCTAGCTCACAATAAAACTTGTTTCTCACAGTTTATAAATTGTTGTTCGGCATTTTTATTTATATTGCACAAATTAGGAATTATAGACGTGAATTATACTAAGTTAAATGAAATTCAAGTCAGCACTTAAAAGTTGTTTTATATTTTTATGATAATGTTTTAGGCTTTTTAGCTAGAATTTACGGAATATTTTGTTCCATACTCAAGTGTTGTGGACTGATTGGAATGGAAGAAGAGGAAACTGAGTGTAACTTTATTATTTGTAAAAATTATAAAAAACAAAGGGAGCTTATTGTGTTATTGCGGTAAACAGGATGAAAAGAGCCATTTACTGGGTTACTCTTTGATTCTGGCATTGATCAATCTCAGGCAAAGCATCGAAAATAACTTCGTCGCTTGTATTTTCATGGTCGTCACCATCTTCGTTCGATTATTGATGAGCGTTGGTTCGACATGGACATTTTTTTCAATACCCTTTTTACAAATTTTTTAAAATTTCTTCTAACTCTTGTTTCTACCCCGAAATATTGTACAAAACCTTTTGTAGTTAAGTTGAAACTTTGCTTCAACCGACTTGGGCACTCATACACTTCCACACTTGTACGCCCAACGGCCATTACATAGTTAGGTTCTACCATACGCGTAGTAATATTCAATGCAACTTATTATTATTTCTTAAAAATGTAACCGAGAAACGACAAGCACTGCTTCCTGGATTGACTGGACCAGAGATGGAATGGGGCAATTTTTTTTAAGAGTCAGCGACCCACTGAGCTAGCCACTGACTCGTACTGACCCACTGACCCCGAGTAATTCCTTGGCCCGGACTGATCAACTGGCTCAGAGTGACCACCTCATCCACGAAACCAATAAACCACTCCCCGATGAAACCCAAATGCATCATCAATTGACCCAGATTCACCTACCGGCCCAAAATCATCAATATTTACCTACGGAATGAGGAAACAGACGGCGACAGAATTGCCTTTTAATTACACCATTGATACACTATTAATAGCAAGGTTCTTAAAACGATACAGTGTTAGGAAGGTTGGTCCGAGCCCAGCTAATTTAGTCTCGTTCTCGCCAAATAATTTTGTGTGACCTCACTGGTAAATCGATAAATTGTAAAAATTATAATTTCTTTCGTAATAATTGTTCGATTTACGGAAAATTAGAGCTCAACAATACTTTTATGGGTTTTAAGCGATGATCAGATTTCGTTCCAATCCGGCCTTTCTATTGGGCTCCACCCAGAGTACAAAAATGCAACAAACCACCATTTTGCAATATGGTGTCCGTTATACGCTCGCTCTGCTTCGCCAATTGTCTTTCAAGTCTACTTACGAACGAATCTGAATACTATTATCCGTCCTTTCAAGCACCTTTACTGCACAGACGAACGCCATGGTTCTACTGAACTAACCAAAACTTCCTTTCTAGGAACCAGTCAACATACGTTCCTCGTCTATACTGCTATTTTGAGCGTAAACATATTAGCTGGTTAGTGCTAATAGTGAGGGAAACCTGGATTGTTAAGCACCAATTCGATAACGCTTTACCTGCAGGGATGCATTAACTTCAGTTTTCGTGATTTACCATACTTACTAAAAGGGTAATAAAAATGGCTGAAATTACCGAAATGAACAGTACCTAGTAAAAAGGAATAAAGGTCATGCAAACGAAGTAAAAGGAACAATACAGGAAATTGCAACCGTTGGTTAATTATGTCGTAAAGTTTTATGCTTTTAGTTTCCAATTATGCTGGCTTCCTTGGCACGACACTTCCGGTTTCTAACATTTCTTTATAATTTCTCTGAAGCCGAAAACCAAAAAATTTGGTCTTTAACCCCTTCAACACCATGACGTATGCCTAAGCATGAAAACAAAACAACTGAGTCTGGTGACCAAAAGCGAATCTAATCAGAACCCGAGCGAGACGAGCAAAGAAACACCGAGTTGTTTGAGGCTCGACCTGCGAACCAAGGAGATGCGAGATCGAATCACGTTACTAACCTGTGTACACAAGGGACTTTAAAAAAAGAACCCTTCTTGGTGTACGTCTGGTGGAACCAAAACCATCATGAAGTTCTTTTTTTGTCGCTGAATGTAATTTTACCTTCTTGCTTAGGCGTACGTCCTAGTGTGGAAAGAGTTAAATACAGATTTAAAATAAAATAATAATTCAGCAGTCTATTTAGAAGCGTTCTAGCACTTTGCCCATCAAGTTCAGATTATTGGTTTTCAATGGTGTCCAACTGTTGACATCACATTATTAGTAAAGGCGGTAGCCTTTCTGTAAGGTTTGACCTTAACCTGCCATTTTAAAGCCGAAATTTTGACGCTTAATGTGAATAATTTTTTATTAAATTTGTTATGTTTAGCTTTGTTGGACTTGGTCAACAAGCATACCAAAATTCTTTAAAATCCGTCGAAGAAAATCGGAGACCTAGACCTGAACTGAAACCATCAAATTAGTTTGTGGCTTGTTGTTGTTGTTGAAACGACACGTTTCTACTACACTCCCTACAGATCAAACAATTTGTCCTATAAAGCTGGTTCTTAGCTCATTTTACAGGTATTGCTCTTTAGATGTCCCCACTCTATAAAGCCTTTTCTAATTAGTCAGGTGGTTCAAGGGTAGGGAGGAGAAAAAATTTTATTGGGGCTGTGGCCCGCAGCCATGCGCCCACTCTATTGGCATATACAAGGGGATACCAATAAACTGGTAAGGGAGCTCTAAGTGACCAGATTAATTGTTTTTCATTGTTTTAAACTTTGTTATTATGCAGTAATGCCAGTCAGCATGCGCCAGCTGTAAGACGTAGTACATTGAAGATTAAAGGGTTCGCTTCCATATTGGTTTGTGTATAGGTTATTTAGTTTGTATGTCAACGTATCATGGGTTAGAAAACAAAAACGAACTCCTTTGACGTTTAAGTAAGGTTTAACGAACACATACTGTAAGGCGAAACCATAGAGCTGGACCGTTATACGAACGAACGGGAGAAACCAACTCTGGCCCCACATTAGGGTGAGCAGGTAGAAAGCTGGTGAGGGAAAAGGTGCAGTGCTAGTGCCATTACTAGACTGGCCTTCCACCTTCCCTCCCTAATGTGGGATTAGAGTTAGACTCCGCCGTTCGTTCTTATAACGGCCCAGCTCTACATCAGTGCATCTAATCGCCAAACCGTAATTGATGAAGATATAAAACATTAAAACAAGCTCATCTAAACTGCATGGTACGCCAAATAGCACGAATTAGAAAACAAAAACGTACTCGTTTGATGCTTAAGGTAAGGTTTAACTGATCCGAAGTCAAAACAGCAAAGGAACCCAGATAAAATTTCCTGTAAGGTTTCAGACACTGCAGTGTTGCTGTACTGTTCAGTCCACGTGAAACCTTACTGCTTATCCAACCATTCAACACGTAAATACAATTAAAGCCAGAGCCCAAATTTCAAAACTTTTCATGCCCAAACAAAAGAAAAATAATGCAGGGTACACACTGGATTACTTCCTTGGCTACATTTTTCAGTGTTCTTCATCCATGTCGTCTACTTTCCGTTCATCACCATACTGATAATACATCATCATAAGAGTAAGACGGAAGTATGTACAACAGAGCCCCGTAACAATCAGCAAGAGGTCGAGCAGATTCAATCTTGGCACGGTAGCAAAGAAAAGGAGCGAGCGGCCGACAATGTCAACTGATGTGCCCTGTAACAATCAGTAACAAACGAAATATTGCTTCAATAATGCTGACTAATTAGACCTGTGGTACCAGGGGGATCCCCGTATGGAGGAAATCTGGACACACAGTTGGGGAATGTGGGGGAGGGGTAACGAGTTAGAGAGGGTGGGTGCGGTCGGCGTCGGTTTTCATTTCACGCCGCCCAATAAAGTATTTCGCTAACGCATGCGGGAAATAGCTAGAATGGAGTATGTTACGCGTGGGGGGGGGGGGGGGGACGGGCAGTACGAAAGAAAAGACAATTATACAAAAAAAACCCATAAGGGTAACGGGACCCATCAAGTTTTTGCCATAGAAAGTAGTGACATCTGATCCAAAATGGCTGCCACCAAGTTTGTGGTCCGAACCGTGATCACTCAAACTTAACTGACAAACTGAAGTGTCAGGTAAGATTGAGTGATCAGGGTTGGTACTGAAAAATTGGTGGAAGCCATTTTGGCTCTGATATCACTACTTTCCATGGCAAAACACTTGATGGGTCCCCTTAGCCCTGTGGGGTTTTTGTATGATGTCACCTCTTTTGGTTGTTTTATGGTTTTGCTTCTGTATAAGTATTGATTGTGAGTTCCTTATGAAAGTATAACTGTAAATCGTTTCTTGAACAGCTTGATGGAAATCGTAACTTTGGTATAATTAATGGTCGCTGACTAATTATATTTCCAATGAAGTGGCCATTGTATTCATTTGATTGTACAAGAAATGAGCACGATTAAGTTAGTTTCGTTTAGTTTAAGTTTATCTGATTAGTTTTCTGGTTTTTTTATTTTTTATTTTTTATTCAAGGAACGGTAACCCTGCACGGATTTTCTTCCATATCATACGTATATAGTATAATGATTGAAGCCCTCTCTCCAGCAAAACTAAAACTATTAATTTCTCCACTTCTATTCAATATATTTCGACCAAACTTGGCCAAATAGTAGAAAGCAACTTTTCCACAGTTTATACCAACTGTTATACAGTTCCGTGCAAGAGTAAACGTACGGAACCACAGAAAAATTTGAAAACTGTTCACTTCTTGTTGGTTGTGTTGTTCTTGTTCTTGTGTGATACGGTGTCAGAAAAAACTACTGCACCTACCTTAAATCTGAAACATGATGAAATTTCCCTGGGCTTCATCATCACAGAGACCACTTCGATTGGTCGAGCCATTCCGGAGTTACAGGTCCCTGAACAGACATTTTGATTGTTACACATTGTTTTAACCATTGTGATTAGGGAACAATGCCACTCTGCAAACTCCATATCCATTCTTCGTGCACGTGCAGGGTATGTCTTTGCTAAAAAGTCGATTGTTAAGGACGAAATGAAAAAATCCGTGTTTCAGCTAAACAATATGCATTTAAACCAAACTAACCTGCGTTGTTAATTTCGAGGCTCGAAATTGGCAGCTAGAAACGATAGAATGGCGTATTTATTTCGCAGATGCAGGATTTTAGAGCTGAGTTGAATTGTTTCAAACTGGCCAGCAACAATCGACTGCATGCATAAGGGCGCGTTTACGCAAGGACAATTTTCTCGCTTACTAGCTTTTACTTGGTCAATACTAAATCTGCTGGCTCTGCTTCTCGCCTTTGTCGGAGAATGCGGCTTTCGAATTGTCTATACGTAGTAACCATGGCAACAACGCGGACGCAAAGTTTCTCCTCGTGCCTCGCGACACGACGTACGATGCTTGCAACATGACAGCGTCGATTTATGACAACAAGAAAACAATTTTTACTGCAGTACAAGACGACGGACAGATTCCTGAATACCGGCATTCGAAGGGTTGTCTTCGAATCGATAACTCAGAAATGGACGCCATGTTGGATTTTGAATTCTCGCTGCGAGTAACTATTTATTCTACCGTCGTTTGATCACTGCTAGAAGCTGTTTTTTCAGCGAGAATAACAAATTTTGTAAATAGCGTGAAATGGCAATGTTTAAAATAACTGTTGCACTTTGTTCTTTATCCATGTTGTTATTTATAATACATTTAATTTGTTGCATATTACCGCAATCATTTAATAGAAACGGGAAATTAATCGTAAATAAATAACGGTTGCCTAGCAAATAGCTTTCGGCAAGCGAGAAGGTCTCTTTGCGTAAACGAGCCCTAAAGCTTTGTAGCGCGACGCCATACCTGTAAAAAAGGGGGATATGTGATTGAATTTTCACTTGTTAAAATGAACACGGATAAAAATTGATGATTTTTTATACCTATCAGATATTTAAAACGTAAAGCACAACAGCACCTAAACAGATGCAATTTTCTAAATTGTACATTTTATTATTAATAAACAAAAACGGAACGTTAAATGTTTAGAGTAAGGGTCTAAAAGTCAAAACCTAGAAGGTACACGGACAAGCTTTGACAGTCAGGGTCTAGTTGTAAAATTTCGTCAGTAAGAGGTTGGTAAGCATTAGACTCTTACTACCCGGTGGTTAGCTTAGTTCTAGTCTATTGGATAGACCGTGTGTCTGAACGGTTGTAGCAGGTTTTCTTTGTTCTTAGAATATTGTTATGGAAATTTAAGAGCACAGTTTTCTTGTGACGATTCGGCATTTTGTCTTTTGCTGCTTTAGATTTTTTTATTATATTTCGTAGATTTATGGCAGAGGATAACCAAATTAATGCTCCCTGCTGCGAATATGCTGTCTTGTTACTAAATCGAAAAATATTTTTCAACATAACGCAAAGCAGGAAACGTATACCGTACTACAACTGGATCATCACATGGGGCTTTGTAGGAGGATTTACAGTTTTTTGCCAAAATATATTTATTGCTGACCACCGGGTAGTAAGGGTCTAATGCTTACCAGCCTCTACTAACAAAATTGTACACCTAGACCCTGACTGTCAAAGCTTGTCCGTGTACCTTCTAGGTTTTGACTTTTAGACCCTTACTCTAAACATTTAACGTTCCGTTTTTGTTTATTAATTCGTGTTACTTTTAGAATTGCAGCTAAAGTGTAAAACAGTGCAGTTGACGGTCAAAGTTGATAGTTTAACACAGAGACCCTAGGCTGACCCTTACTAACACTGGCTATGTTAATAATAGAAACAATTTTTTTAATCTACAGTCTACGTCTTGCAGCTGGGTTTTGCTAATTGGCATTGTTGCATAATAACAATGTTTAAAACAATGTAAAACAATCAATCTGGTCGTTTAGAGCTCCATAACCCCTGAACAACTTGACCAATTAGAAAATGCCTTATGGAAAGGGCACATCTACAGAGCAATACCTGTAAAATGAGCTAAGAACCAGCTTTATAGGACAAATGGTTTGCCCTGTAGAGAGGACAGACGAAAGTATCCCCAGAACAACATCATCATCATCATCATCAAGAAGAAGCAGAACAAGAAGTTGTCTATTTGGCCCCTCTCTGTATCTCGGGTTTGGCTCAACCGAATTTCACAGTTTTTGGACTGCAGACAGGCTATGACTAGTCAAGGCTAGATTCCAAATTTGGTTTAAAGATGTTTACTTTTGACGGAGTTATAAGCTTTCAAAGTTGAGAGTTTAACACAGTGATCCTAGGTCGACCCTTACTAACACTGGCTATTGCCAGTGTTAATTTCAATGAAAAATCATCAATTTTTATCCGTGTTCATTTTAACAAGTGAAAATTCACTCATATATCCCCCTTTTTTACGGCACACTTGACTCTTTTGTTAGTAATACTTTATTTATTTTAGATAAGTTACAATTACAACGTATCACTTCGATTTAATTGTGAAACTAAACAATAAGTTACCCGAGCCTGCATTGTTACTCGGCTATGTAGTTTTTTAGTTGGGGCGTTCGATAATATATAGGTCATGGCCTCAATAAAATCATGGAAAGGAAAGGAAAGGACAATTGTTTTGATGACAGATGGCGTGTTCCCAACGTTCACGAAAATAACATTTGGCTCTGATATCACTGCTTTATACGGCGAAAACTTGATGGGTCTCTTTACCCTAATGGGGCTTTTGTATGACATTTACGTTACGACAAAGGGAGTCAAAGGTAAGGTGGGGGGGGGGGGGGGCATTTGGGAAC
>JAHWFP010059711.1:0-15953 GCA_023313725.1 Lithobius niger | reverse complement strand
CGTTATATGGTTTTGCCAACTAGTTTAATAAATGACAGTAGTGCTGCCAGTAAAGTACTTTTGACTGGCTCCGAGAAACCCAGGTAGGGGGTCTGGGGGAGCGCAACAAATTGTCAATGAAATTTTGGTGATTTTTTTATTCGTTCTATAGGATAGTAGGTTTCGTTAATATTTAATTGAGACTAAATCATTTTTTTTTCACATTTTTTTTGCCAACTTAAATTAAACCGAGTTCAGTTTAAAATTCTATAAACAGACCAGGTGGACATTGACTATTCGGGGTTGCCAAAACTGTACGTTTTGGACCTTACGGCTATAATGAAAGCGATGACTGCCGTGCGAAAGCATTGGCTGTAGGAGAGTGGTCATTTTTTTTAAATGGACTATCGAAAGGTGAAAAATAATGAAATCTTTTTCTCAGCTTTATACCAAACGACTAGGCTTAGAGGTATTATTAGAAAAAAATTTCACATTTTGAAGCAACATCATTCGCCAGTTTTTAAAAAATGGATCATCGAAAGAGGAAAGAAATGGCGAAATCTTTCATTCAGTCTTTTCCAAAACAACTTGAGGCAATATTGGAGAAAAGCTTCCACATTTCAAATCAATATACTCCAATTTAATTTTTCCTTGATTCCGGGGATCTTAAAGTAATTTTTGTTCTCATTTCGTGACCTTTGGTTCCCTTTTGTCCTTTAATCAGGGATCTTATGGACTCTTACCGTCAAATTTTGGACCTTCGATATTTTTTAAAATCTTTAACAAGTTTCAGTTGGAAATGTTTCTGCATTAATACAAATTTAAATCGTAATGGCGATAGGTTAACAGAAAAAGGACTGTAGAAAATCAAATAGCTAACTCAATTTTTCAAACTCAGTTTTTAATTTTGCTAACTGCACCCGGTTTTCATGAAGTAAGGATTTAGTTACGTTTCTGTTTTAACTAAACCATGGCACTAATGGGATAGCAACTGAACTATGTCTAGCTGAACTAGAACTGAACATGAATTTTTGACATTATTTTTTACATCACAACTTCAGACGGTGATAACTTGACATAAGTCTTCACTAAGTTTTGTTTTATGAAGAGTTTGTTAATGTTTCTGCTAAACGCTTTAAATCCTGGCATTGATGTTGCGTTTTGGTTTATTAATATATCAGTAACTTTTTTACCCCCTTAAAATACCAGTTAGGAATTGCTCCACACTGGAACCCCTTCTTAGCGGCACTGTCTAACAAAAGAACTATAGGAAGTAAAATAGCCAACTCAATTTTTAGTTTTGTCAACTGTGAATGATTTTCGCCTAGTTAATTGTTATCACGACTGCAAACTACTTCAATCTCGGCGGGGATACAGTTTTGTGCATTTTCTACATTATCTATGATACTTTTAAGTCATGCTGGTGACATAGCAAACAAACAGGCCGAGTCAATTTTCAATTTAGCCAGCTATACAGATTTTCGCTGAGCTTCTTTTTCCCCACTCGATAAGGCCAAGCGCTCACATACAGTACTTCTCACCAGTCGCGTGGATATGAGGAGAGCTGCAGGGAAGCAACCAAAAACTTTCAGGGGCAGCGTTTCAGTTACTCCCACGCTACATAGAAGTGTTGCGAAAACTGATGAAAAAAAAAATCTATTTTAAACTTTGCTTTCAAACTGACCGAATAGTTATAATAATTAACCAGCTCATGGAAACGGGAATTTGCGGTGAAAATTTATCCGAGTTTGTCAACTCGACAACTCGAAATTGCCAACTGCATGTATTTTTTGGACGGTTTGGGGGGCCCCCCCATACCCCAGTCGTAGCCCTGTTTACTTGGCAAAGCACAACCTCCTGAATCCCAGAGCAAACGTGTTTCCGCTACAAGATCGGAAAAAAGTTAAGTCGCTACGCGCACCGAAGCTTTGTGAGGGCCCCCAGGACGTAGCAAAACTAGACAACTGTAATTATTGGTGAATCTCACCCTATGTCAATATTATATGTTATAAAGCTTCTGATTGGATCAAACATGGAAGGCTCCACCAACAGTAATTGATTGAAAGAGACCTCGGGAGAAACAATTCAGGAAAATAATACGATTGGGGGAAAAAATGCCTTGTGAGGCCACTTGCTCATGTCAATAGGTGACATGCAACATACTAGGAATTTCTGAATGGAATATTTTTTCAATGAAATACAGTATGGTAATCTTTTAATTATTGTATTTTTGCGTAACGGGGGGGCCCCTTTAGCCGGGTACCCGGGGCAATTGCCCCCTTTGCGCCCTTATAAATCCGGCCCTGACAATTTACCAAGTTAGACATAATGTTAGACACATGTTAACAGTGTGGGGAGGGTCTTCCGTCACCCACGTAAATCGGTCCCTGTTTGTTAGGTTTTTAATATGTCAATTAGTGACGAAATAAACAGAATTGTAACTAATAGCACTTTAACCAGTGAATTTGCTAACTCAAAATTATTTTCTGTAATGTACGTAGTCCTAAACGCAAAAATACCGCTAGGTAAATTGAAATACGGATTGCTTCTCCAGATTTCTATCAATTTTAGCATACTATAGCTTGCTGAAAAGGTGAAAATCTAAGCTTTAAATGGATATGGAGGTTATATTTGCGTATCTGTAACGGATTTGCTGTGATATGCAAAAGAGTGCATAAATATGGTAGGAAAATTCGTCATTTTAACATTCGTGCGCCTGTATCACGGATACGGCTACAAATTCGACGAAAACTACTCCGACATGATTTGTAGATAAATTTATTACCTTTCCAACGGTTACTTAAACTTCAAAATCGGTCAAATAGTTCCTTCGTAATATCTAAAAAATTGAAACAGTGCGTCATCACCCACCAAAGTGGTTCTACATCAAAATCTTATGGTCCAGTCTAATACTCCACCAATTTGTAGGCTCCTACCCCAAAGTGAGCAATCCAACCCATAATTCCCGTGTTACCAGTTTTTGGCTTTGTTTATTTTTCATTGTTTTTACAGTTTGTTTACTTTTCGTGAATTGGACGTGAATACAATTTCTTTGCCAACGTTGTTTACATTTATCGAGATACACTAGTGTGTGTCTGGGCACGCACGTCACTATACACGTTGTCATTGTCCGAACTTTGGCCGTCCAATGAGAGACGATGCCGCAGGCAACAAACCATAAAAGATCCGTAGTTCTTATTGTACTGCACTCATTCGTCCAATTTCATAGCTGGAAGCCTTCCCGTTATCTCGGTATCGATGAATAATCACCCTACAGGATTTAACATGGAGATGCGCGAATTAGCTAGCTAGTAGTAACACATTTTCAACGTTATTGAGGGTCAGATTTTGCATTGAAAGCAGCTTAGCTGGCATTCCTACCCGTGTTAATTTTTGTCAAGTGGGTCATTGCTCTTGATTTCAACACAATTTAAGCTTTTATACCGCATTATTGTTTTTGTCCAAGTACCTAAAATGTGCCCAACTCTGCTTAAGATATAAGAAACTGACGCTACAATGGTTTACAACCTCGGTAGTTGAATTGATGTGATGTTTGCTGTGATATTTGTTGCGTAACTTGGCACAGTTACGTAAACTGTAAATAAGTAATTTATTTGGTCCAGTGTGAAACATTAGTAATTGAACGTTGAATGTGGACATACTACCAACGTTAGCCTAGCTTTCATTAATTTAATTGATTGTTTACTGTGTGCGTATAAAGCGTTTTCATTTGCTAGGCATTGCAGCTCCCAACTCGTGTGAACCGGATCTTGCTAGTCCGATGACGCGGCGCACCATGTGACCTGCAATTGCCGAAGTACAGCTGCTACGACGGTAAACTGGGCCCGCCCCGAATCATTGCTTTTCTCTTCCGGTACTTTACTCGTTTCCTCCGCCCCCGACCCCTCCCCGACCCGCCCCCTCTGTGCATTGCGCAGATGTGAAAAGATCCAATCAGTCCAACTGTGCCGACAGAGAAGATCTCTTTCACTCAACGCAACCGTTTAACGACGACATCGACGAAAATCCATTTTAAAGTCTGAGCTTCCCGTCCAGTTTAATTATACAGCACCATGGTAGCCAGCAGCAGCAACTACTCGCCAATCCGTCAATCATCTTCCTTCCTCATGCTAATCTTGATGTTGATGCTCGCATTGACCATGTGCGCCGTCCACGCCAAATCCGTCCAAGAAGACAATTTGTTGGAACGTGGTGGTGGCGTAAGTTTATTTAATTTTAATTTTTTTAATTCCTGTCTTAAGTGTACTACATCTAGACACACGCTAGTGTGACGCCGCCAAGTATGATTTATTGTTGTTGGAGCTTAGGGACCGTTCATTATTTACCAACGGCGGTGGGCTGGCGGATTGTTGTCGTCAGTATAAAACACAAGGAGTGACTCTCCTCCTGCTCGGAAAAAAAAGAGGAGAAATCGATCAGCTGTCGTTTCTAATGAGCGAGAGTCGGCGGTTTCGTGTGTGGTGAGTACTATTTCTGCAAACGATCAGGATGGTTCTGGTCAGAATCTGGTTGTTGACGAATCGGTTGGAGTGTTTCTCAAGTAACTGTTCCAATGGATATTGCATGTCATGAGGGTAGTGAGGAAGTGAGTATCCAGGGATCGTGTGGTCAGCTTCAAGATGTAGGAGATGGCAGTGATGTTTTTTTTGAGTCATTTGTAATTGATGATGTTGATGTTGGTATTGCGTGTGAGGTTTCAGTTGGCAGTGACTTGAGTAGTGAGTCGGGCTGTAAAGTCAATGATATTGGGCAAAGCAATGGTGGAATAAAGGAGAGGGATGGGGAGGGGGAAGGGGAAAGTGTTGGTTAGGTTAGATCTCGTTTTGTACCTCGCCCGTTTTCTTGACATTCGCGTCTAAGCCTATTTCTATTGCCTCCTGGAATGCTAGAGGTTTACTTAATAAGCAACAGGATGTTGAAGAGATTATGCAACATGTTCAGGTCCTAGGATTTCAGAAGGCTAACCTAACTTCGTTTAATGAGTCTGCTGCCTTTCAGTGTGATTTTGTTTCTGGTGGGAATGGGGTTGGATTTTTCATTAACTGGGCTGTTCCATATGTACGGTTCCTGATGTCGGTGGAATTCCCTGGGCTGGAGGCATGTGCTGTCAAGATTTTTATGCTGGCGAAATGGGTGACCGTTGTCGTGGTTCATGCCAAACAGCCACGTTCGACGTGTGAGTGGTGCTTGGTTTCAGCAGTTCCCTCGCCCAGTTGTGGTGTGTGGGGATTTTAATGCCCATCACCATGATTGGGGCTCCATCCGTGTGTATACGGGTGGTCGGCGTCTTAGTGCGGCAATAGATCGGAGTGATTTAAGAATAATACACGACGGTGCCCCGACGTTCTCCCGGTGGCAACGGAATGCAGTCCAGGAATCTGTGTTAGACTTTTTTCTTTGTTCACCGGGTATTGAGAGGCGATTTCGTTGTGTTGTCTCAGATGACCAGCGTGGTAGCGACCACTTTCCTGTGGTTCTCCAACCTGGCTCTGGTGTTCGGCACGGTCCGTCTTGTACTCGGCCGAGGCCGTGTGCATCCAATGGACTCATGGACGTGTGGCTTCGTGCTAATGGGGTTGTCCGTAATCGGAGCCGAAGTAGTCAGTTGTTGTGTAGTGTACACAGGCCGCAGCCTAGTTGGTGGACGAGTGTGTGTTCCCGGGCTGTTCGGGACCGTAGACAGGCTTATAGGCGCTGGAAGAAGTGCCCGTGTGATGAGTGTTGGCTTGTGTATCGTGGCACGGTTAAGGAATCGGCCTATCTCATTCGCAAAGAGCGTGACCAGTACCCGGACAGGGTGTGTGGTAAAGTGTGTTCGGCAGCTTTTCTCTCCTGTGCCTGGCGCATTGTGTCTGGCAACTCGAAGCTGCCGGCTCAAACGTGGGTGTATGATCCGAATGGTCCTCCCAATGCTGTTTTGAAGGGTGAAGAGATGGCTGATGCCTTCTGTGATTGTTTCGCGAGCGTTTACGCCCTACCTACTGGTTCCTTGCCCCCCCCCCCCTCCAGTAGTGGGGATTGTGGATGGATCTCCGTCTGATTGTCCTCTTCTAGAGTCTGAGTTTAAGTCGGCTGTTGCGAAGTGTCGTGATGGCAGTGCCCCCGGGATAGATAGTGTGTCATATAGCAGTCTGCGTCGTCTTGACCCTACTTCTGTCAGTGACTGTGTTGCCCTTTTTCGCACCATCTTTCAGGGTGGAGAAGTTCCTGAGTCCTGGTTATTTACTGTTGTGGTACCGTTGCATAAGTCAGGGTCTCCGAGGTCTCTGGTAGTCAATTACCGGCCGATTTCCCTGCTTTCCAATCTTAGGAAAGTGTATGAGAGGAGGTTGGTAAAGCGGCTAGAATGTCACTTGGAGTATCATCGCTGCCTGGCGCCAACACAGTTCGGCTACAGGTCAGGGTGGAATGCACAAGATGCCGTGATGTTTCTGCTGTCAGCCATCTATGAATCATGGTCTCATGGTATGTCTGTAGTAGCTGTGTTTTTGGACATAAAGGCTGCCTACGACACTGTTAACGTCCTGTGGGTTCGGCTGAGTCTAGAAGCAATGGGTGTAGGTCCCAATCTTATTGGAGCAATCTGTGCTGTTTTGGGGGTGAGACATTTTGCCACTAGAGTTGGTGGCTTCTGGTCGGCTGTAGCAAGCACGGACAGGGGTCTCCCGCAAGGGAGTTGTCTGAGTCCTCTGTTGTTTGCGGTGGCGATTAATGACATTTTAGTAGAGATTGGTGCTTCGAACAACATTGTTTGTTATGCCGATGACGTGGCCCTGTGGTTTGCTGGCAGTGATCCAGAGGTGTGCTGTCGGTGTGCGGAGGTCGTGGTTGCTCGTGTCTCTGAGCTCCTTATGGCTCGAGGTCTGCTCCTAGCCCCAGCGAAAACGGAGCTGGTTGTTTTCTGTCGTTCACGTGTTAGGCGGCCTCATCCGCTGTCTATTTCTGTTGACGGTATTGTTGTGTTGCAGGCTCCATCCGTCAAGTATCTGGGAGTGCTGTTGGACGAGGGTTTGACCTGGAATCTCCATGTGTCTTCTCTTCGTGAGAGACTACGGTCACGGTCAGCTGTGCTGAAAAGGCTGTCGCGACTGCAAGGGGTGAAGCATGGTCCTCTGCGTGCTGTGTTCAAGACTTTCATTAGGGCTGTCTTGGATTATCATTTGCCATTTCTGTGCCGAGAGCGCAGGCACATCTCCACTCTCCAAACAGTGGTAAACGAGTGTCTGCGTCTTGTCACGGGCTGTTTGGTCACGACACCAGTCCAGTCGCTGTGGGTAGAGACAGGCGAGCCTCCTCTGCACATTCGTGCCACGGAGCTTCTTTGTGCCTTTGTAATGCGGAATGTTAGTCGTGGTGCTGATGACAGAGTAGGCAAGATTGTTGTTGACTATTGTACCCTCCCGCCGGCAGTGCTAATGTTACTAGGTCCGCTGGGTACGGCTGCTGCGTCGCTCCAGCGCATATCTTTCGTTTCTCCTTTGCGAGTGGCGCGTCTTGCGCCATTCTTTCCGTGGGTGTGGGCTCCATCCCTGAACGATGTTTTTCTAGAATGGGTCACAGAGTGTGATATGTACTGTGATGCGTCCTTCGACCGTATTCAGTGGACGGGTGGAGTGGGTGTGGCTGTTCCCTTCTTGAAGCTCTTCTGCAGCAAGAGGCCCCAGTCAGTAGCATCTAGCACCATGTGTGAGATGTGTGCTATTTCTGTAGCTCTTGATGTGGCGTTGGATGTCCAGTTGCCTTCTTTTACGTTGTGGACTGATTCCCAGGGTGCGATTGCTGCTCTGCGGCGAGCAATCGACCAGCTCGAGTTTGTGGACCCAGTCGTTATGGAGGTAGGCATGAAGGTCCATGCTGCACTCCAGCGTGGTGTTATGTGTCTCCGGTGGGTGAATGGTCATGCGGGGTTCTCTGGAAATGAGCAGGCAGACGGTCTTGCTAGAGGAGCGGCCGGATTGGTGGCAGATCCGATCGTTCCCGTTTCCCGTCCAGTGTCTAAGCGACCGGCGCTTTGTGCGTGGTCAGTGTCGCAATGGGAAGCGGAATGGACAGTGGCTGCCACCGGTCGGGCTCTGTTTGCTCTGCAGCCGTATTGCTCTTTGTCATCGCCACTAGACGATATGCCACTCGTGGCTAGCAGGGTGTTGTCCCGTCTCCGCACGGGTCATTCGTTGTTGGCTGCGCACCGTCACAGAGTCGGGTTGTTAATGTCTCCTGCGTGCCCAGACTGTGGTCGCCCACAGACGCCAGCGCACTTTCTTCTGGAGTGCACTGTGACAGACGGCCTCCGCCAGACCTTGCGAAGCTTCCTCTGTCCAGACTCAGGCTTAGGGGCCCTTCTATCGCTGCGTCCGGTTGAGGGTGTGAGGGCTAGGCTGCAAGCGGTTGTCGCCTTTGTTAAGGGAACGGGTGCACGAGTGTAACTTAGGATGTTTCCATGTTCCCCGGTTCTTCCGCCATCTGTCTTTCCAGTTTTTGGCCCTAAAAAAGGAATACCGCAGATGGCAGCCGCCAGGGTTCAGCGTTGGGCAGTGATGCTTAATGCTTACGATTACGAATTCGAACACATTCCCGGTAAACTTAATTTGACGGCAGACGCTTTATCGCGCCTTCCCCTCCCAAATACCGAGGAATTCGAGAAAGCAGAAGAGCAGTACAATATTCTTGCTTTAGAAACTATTTCTAATCTTCCAGTTTTAAACGAGACACTCGTTCTTGAAAGTAAACGTGATAAAATCCTTTCAAAAGTTTATCGTTATGTGAACCATGGTTGGCCTGACAAATGCGAAATTCCCGATCTGTTACCGTACTTCACACGTCGTGCTGAAATCTCTGTCGAAAACGAAACCTTATTTTGGGGGTATAGAGTCCTGGTGCCGACGGCCTTGCGGAGACAAATCTTGAAAGATCTACACAGTGCTCACTTAGGCATAGTTAAATTGAAAAGTTTAGCTAGGCAAAAAGTCTGGTGGCCTAAGATTGACTCTGACATTGAAAATAAAGTCAAATCATGCCAAAATTGTCAAGAGTATAAAGATACTCAAACATCAGGTCCTAAGCATATGTGGGAATATCCACTAAAACCAAATAATCGCTTACACGCTGATTTTTTGGGGCCGATGGACAATTTCATGTTTTTCATTCTTGTAGACGCACATTCAAAAATTCCTTTTGTGCATAAAATGAAGTCAACAACGTCCGCGCGTGTCATTGACGTTTTAAACAATCATATAGCTTTATATGGTTTAATGGACAGCTTAGTTACGGACAATGCTGCCCAATTTTTGTCCGCAGAATTCCAAAATTGGTTAAAATCCAACGGAATTAGGCACATGACCGGGCCAAGTTTTGCACCTTGGACCAACGGTTTGGCTGAGGTATACGTCCGTAATTTCAAGAGTCTACAAGGCCGCGCGGCGACAGGGGTCTACTATTCAAGAGAGTATAAATTCTTACTTGTTATCAGCACGAATCACTATCTCCGCTACCATGTAAGCAACACCCGGTAAATTATATTTTAACCAAGAATTAAAGTCTCTGCTGGATTTATTGTTTCCTGACCCTATTGCAGCCGTACGCCGTAAACAATTAAAACAAGTACAGAGCACCCACCATCGTGAGTTGAAAACGTATCAAATAGGTGAAAAGGTTTGGTATCGTGACTTTTCAACGACAAATGACAAGCTATGGTCAGTCGGTATGGTTAACCAAAAATGTGAAAATCAGTCCTATACTATCGTTGATACTAACGGTAATACGATTCGCAAACATCGCGAACAGCTAAGGTTACATACCGCGGAAAATGTTTATCCAGAACAGCCTCCAAACGCACTTGTTTCGACGGCAAAAAGCAGTAATTTCTCCATGCATAATGAGCAAGATCACTCAAATTTCAAACGCATGTCTTTTGGTGGCAAACAACGTGAAAAGCCAAGTTTCGCTGACGTAGTTCCTGAGCGTCGATCTCTCGGCCAATCCAGAAAGTCAATTTCTGTTACTGAGGGAAAAATTCCACCAATCCAACAGCTTGAAAAATCACCTGAGAATTTACATCGCAAGTCACCAGGTGGCAGGAAATCTCCAGCGAAATTACCCCACACACACGAAGTGGATGAGTCTGCTAACGTAAATAACCAATCACCTTTGGCTACTACCAGCGCCCCTCTTGAAGGAAATTCTAAGCCAGAAAGGTCGCAATCTCTATCGATTATTACGTCACCATCCACTAAGCAATCACCACCGAAGCCAGGTCATGCTAACAAAAAAGCGAAACCGAATCCCAATAAACGCAAAGTTGTGCTATCACCAACACAGGTTGATATTGCAGCGCAGCTTCAAAATGCGCATCGTTCAAAGATACTGCGTAGAGCTGCAGACATGCTCAATTTGTAGTTTTTTTTGCAAAATTACCATTTTGGCTACAACTTCTTCGTTTTTTTTTTTGTTGTAATCCGTTATATATGAATTAAATGATAGTTCTTTTTAAACTGTAGCGAGTAACGCTAAAACGTTTTGTCCCCTAGTTATTCGTGCAGAGAATCGGCTCTGTTAATTTTTAAAATGTCCACCTTTAAAATTAGGTAAAAATGTAAGTGTATTTTGTTGTTCGTGTGAAAAATTGATTTCACGATTTTACCGTTTTTGTATCTTTTTTGTCTTTTCATGTACATAAATACTTCCGACATCGGAACAAAAAATTGCTTGGAGCCGCAATTCCCACTCCGGTGAAGCCTAATCCAAAGCAACGCTGTCCACAGCAACGCTGTAGCGTTTCAGCTGCAGAAATGGTTGCTGCAAAAAGAAAATTAACCAAAAAAGGCTACGAAAATTAAAACAACAACATTGAAAATTTAAATTGAATTTATTGTAAAATTGCTCCAGAAATCAAAACAGAAATTTAAAACTGGCAAGTTTTCAGCCAGTTTATTAATGTTTAATTTTTTGCTTAATCATGTACATCTTCAGTTCTTTATTTTGTAAAACAGCTTTCAAAAATAGTGTTTAGTTTTTCCTCGAAAGCGAAAAATTATGTATCTTTCTTTAAAAATAGGTAGTGCACTAAAAAATACATCTTGCCTTCATAATCATGATTTTATTTCCAGCTAGGCTTCGATTATTTTTTTTTCTGTTTTTTTTTTTCGCTCGCTGCATTGTGGAGTCGTCACTTGTGTGCTCCACAATGGCAGCCATCAATTTCATGTCTATATGTTAACCCTACCAAGATAACCCTTTAACCACTAAATAGGCTGTTCCATAATTGTATATAGTCTTAAGTGCATCAAATGACTTCCCTGTATTTAAAGAGCAGTAAACAGGAAGTTCGCTGTCTTATCAGCTGTAGCCTACACTCTGGTAGTCCGTGTGTTTATTACCATTGGTGCCCACGCTGGGCTAAGGTGTGTCCCCGCCTAGGACATCACACTATAATACACCATTTTTGGAGTAAAAATAATAATTACATTAAACTTCACAAAACGTAACTTTAAATATTGTCGCTCAATACCAGTTTCGCCATCTGGCGACAAACGCAGCTATTAGTCGTAGGGCCAAAATCTGCCGCATGATGGCAGGGCAAACGGTAAATGCTGGTTGCGGAATCATCCAAGTAAGGTACTCCTCGTCCTCGCATACTATGCTTTATTAATTTCCTCCTGATATTACTAAAGGGTTGTTTTTAAAGTCAGCGGCTTGCGAGTTGCTTGGAAGCGAGGCAAGCTTTCCCGTTTTTTAATTCAAGCCGCTTGCCGCTGAGAAACTTTTCCGTCGTTCTTAAAGTCAGCGGCTTAGCAGTCGCTGGCCAGCCAACTAAGCGAGGATAAAGGGTGCTGAGTTGGCTGAGCTTACGCAGCTAATACGGGGGCACGATGTCGCATGCGCCACTGCCGCAGAGCAACAATCGGCAACAATCCTAATACAGGCGATAGATCTACGTGATACATGCGTGATAAGTACGATGTTGATAGCTGCCAGCAGTTCAATTGCTTAGTTTTTACTCTCATCATCTTAAACGCTACTAATAATGCGATAAAACAGAGAAAAGAGATATAACAACTGCTTTTGTTATTGTCGGCCATGTTTGTGCTTAGTAAGCTTCAAATAATGTCGTTTTTAATCTCAGCTTGAAAATGGGAAAAGCGGAGAAGGTCAAACCAAGCAAACTCAGCGCTCAGCAAGCAAGCCGCTGACTTTAAAAACATCCCTATACTTTATTTACGTTCGTCCCGAACATAAATGATGCAGCGCGTGCGTACAATAATCATGACGTTTCATCTCTGTGTGTACATCTACTATTTTCTAATAATTACCATAAGATCTACAATCTAATAGACTAATGCGGTAAAAATTAAAATTAATTATTCCAATTGATCGCCGAAGCAAAATTATAAGACACTAGCCTAGAAAATTATAAATTGTGATTTTAAAATACGAGAATCATTCCGGTTTTTGACAACACGATCAATGGGTTCACGGTGGCTGGACTATTAGGCGCAATGCGAGGAACGAAGCTACCGTCTCAGTTGACCTGAGCTGTGGTGAATACGCGGATGTGATCGTCGCGTGGGTGTTGTGAGGCAGGCGGTATGTTGCTTTAATTGATGTTGCTTTAATTGTGAAGAGCGTAATTGTTAGAGTGTAATTGTTGTCAGATGGCGGCTCACTAGCAGACTGTGTCTTTTAACTGTAACGAGCTTATACATGATTTCCGCATGCTGGTGTAAATTCTCATACGGTAGAAATCTTTGGAAATCGTTGGAATCAGGTGTCTTGGGTTCAGTAACGAAGAATACCACAACATTAAAGTTAGGGATGGTGTCCTTTGTGGAGAAACGTCCCCTCAATAACGTTGATTTGTGTTACTGGCTAGCTAGCAGCTAAGGTCAAGTCTCCCATGTTAATTCTCATAGGATAAAAAAAAAACGTCTACACCTCGTTAGGAAAAGTTTGCATATCTCAATGTTGGCACACAGGTAAAGAGTAGTACGGGGGGAGTGCCTCTTTGTAGAATGGGGGTTGCAGCTAGAAGCACGTAGCCCCAAAGTGGCGCGTAAATGCAAAATTTTTGTTGTAACCATTGTTTGTATTGTCATCCAACAGTCTATTATAACATGCTACCGCTAGTAGCAATCTTCTAGTTTTCATTTAACTTTCGAACTATTAGTAGGTGCGATTAACTTAGCTAATAGGATTAACCTTGTCGGTCTTTCCCTGGTTAAATGATATCACTACTTTTAAAAGCCGACCCTTTTTGGAAACTTGGCGGCTTCTCTAATACCAGTTTTGGTTTTGGGTGGATTTTGCTTACACGGATATAAGTTATACTTGTTGAGGAAAGCTTATTGATAAGGATTGTGGATTTGCTTAGCAATACACTTGCTTCGATGCGCCCATTGCTCTAACCAAGAATTTGTAGGGTTGGTGAGGAGAATTTGTGACTGAGACCCATACTGCAACGTCTTAGATACATTCACATTAGTTCAGTCTTAGTTTATAGAGGGCTCCACGTGTTTTATGTGGGAATTTCTACCCAGTTTTTAGCCTAAAATTAAACTAAACTAAACGAAACTAGCTTACATGTAGTTATTATTTAGCCTATTATAGCTTAGTTGTAATTTAGTTTACTTTAGATTTGGGCTGAAAATGAGCAAAAATTACCAGATAGAACAGGTGGCGCCCTCTGAAAACTAGGATTGAACTAATGGGGACGAATCTAACGTGTTTCAATAGGACCTTTTTAGAGTTACAAATTCTCCTCCCAAACCCTATAAATTCTTGCTCTAACCCATTGAGGTTCATCGGGACTGTACCTTAACGTTATACCCTATTGAAGTTAAACTCACAATGAAAATATGCAACCATCGTGGCAACCTTGATGTAGCTTATCATTTACAGTAATGAACCTGTAATCCATAGATTTGTGGTACGGCTCCAGGCCTTGCAATCGGGATGTATATTTTTATCTTCACTTTACGGTTATTTGCCAGATATGATGTCTCTTTATCTGGAGCAAATAAAAAAAAAACTTGTATGCGATAAATACGGCTGCAACAGGGCCGGACCAAAACGTCAGCGAGTCGGGGCGAAGTGGGGGGAGATGTAATTTAACATCCCGCAGTCAGTTCCCCCCCCCCCTCCCCCAGAGTTGCAACTAAATGTCTGGGGGCACGGGGCGAAACCACAACAAAGGGGTACCTTTTTATTAGGTATAAACCAGCCTTTATTTGTAGTTTCTCCCAATCTCTAGTTTTTATTTACATATGTTCCAAGGGGAGGGGGCGGTACACCCCAGTACCGTATTTGGTGCCCCTCATCAGTGTGGGACCCGGGGCAAATTAGCTGCTGTCGGATCCAATTGCAGCCTTGACGCCCCCCACATAGTAAGTAACCTGTACGCTTCAAAGAATCACGACGTATTTGGATGACTTTGCAGCGTGAACTGGACTGAGAAAGTCACATTTTTGTTCAGCTTCCCCCCACACAAAAATGAAAACAAGATATTAATAACTAAGCACATTTGTACTTTTAATTAATACTCGATACTAAAGTAAATGAGTGTAAAAATGAATCACTGCAGGCTTGAACCTGTTAACTATCGCCCAATTTCTCTTACGTGCGTTCCGTGTAGAACCATAGGACTAGATACGGTTGGATCCCAACCCCTATTTGCTACTATGATAGAACTCTAGAGCAAATCATTGGTAACGCGATTCTGAATCATCTATACAAATACAACCTTGTGCCAAATGACCAGAATGGTTTTCTACCTGGACGCTCAACCACATTACGGCTGTTTTAGACTATAGATAAAATCCGTTAAAAGCGGTATTCCAGTGGACGTTATTTGTAATATTGATCTCGTGAACGCATTTGACTCGGTGGTACATTCAAAATTACTTAAGAAACTAAATAACTTGAGCATTGATGGAAGTGTTTATCATTGATTAAAGATTTTCTGAGTTCGATCCCAAGTAATATATTTGGTGACTCAATCTCTGAAATTACACTAGTCGCCAGCGGTGTTCCACAGGGCTCAGTTTTAGGGCCACTGTTATTTCTGCTATTTGTCTCCGATCTACGGGTTGAAACTGGTACAGTCAGATTGCCAAAATTTCCGCATGACGTAAAGCTTTATAGCAATGTAAAAACCTCTGAAGATCATCGCTTTCTTCAGTTAACCTTAAATTGTCTATGCAGTTGGTTAATTGACAGTGGCAACTCCCAATAAATCCTAAAAAATGTGTATATAACTTTCTTATTAGGAAACATACACAGAACATCTTCATATATTCTAGACAATCTGGAGCTGGAGTTCACGCACGAGATCAAGTTTCTTGGGATCTACCTAACCTCTGATCTCAAGATTTCAAAACATTGCTGTCCGATTGCCGTCAGAGCTAAGCGGATTTGTCAAATGATCAGAGATATCGATACCTTGGTAAAGGCATTTAATGTTTATGTTCGCCCTATTGTCGAATGTGCCAGTCAGGTCTGGTCTCCTCACTTAGTGAAAGATATCAAAGCAATTGATTCGGTTCAGAAAACATTTACTAAATTTCTTCCGGTTTCTATATTTATAACGTTCCATACAAACTATGGTTAAAACGTTTGGGGTTAACTATGGAACTTTGACGATTACAAGGAGATCTATGCCGTAACTTTCACCATTCTACATGGTCTGGTTGATGCAGACCCAAAAAGCTTATTCTGTGTCCGAGGAAATGCATATATCATACGACAACCATTTCATACGACAACCATTTCAACTCATCGTTGCAAAAATGAAAAAAGACTATACGACGTTCTTCTTCTCAAACCGTGTAGTACTGCCATGGAATTCCTTAGTGCCCTAGTTGGTGATGCCGCATGTAGTCTTCATCAGTTCAAACGGGGTTTCAGAAAAGTTGATCTTTTCATGGTTTATAATTTTTATTCACTAACATTTGCAATGACACAGC
>JAHWFP010059710.1:8407-20596 GCA_023313725.1 Lithobius niger | reverse complement strand
CCGGATTAAGGGGGGTGCTTTGGGTGCTGAAGCACCCGGACCACAGGAGTAGTGTGACCCGGGCTATAGACGTTTACCCCTTTAAGGCCAATAGGGGGCGTGGCTTATGCGTGGGTGGGTAGGGGGGGTTGCGGGGGTGGCGTGGGTGTTTGATTGGTAACGATAGGATAATTAGGGAAGGAGTTATGGACGATCAAAGTTGTTAACCCTTGCTAACCCATTAGTTACTTTATTCAATCCTTTTTTCTAACCCCTTAGTCACTTTTTGTGCCTTCAGATGGCGTTTGATGCGTTTTAACTCTTTTTTAATAGATTAAGAGCCAATGTGGACGTATTAGAGGGGAAGGGTTAATATTTTTATAGATTTAACCCTTTCCGATCGTTTAACGGTATTTACGTCTATAGGGTAGGAAAGGGTTACTTTATCCGGAATACAGCCCATAGCTGCTGAAAAAACCAGAATACATCCCCTAAATGCTGAAAACTATTTCCAAATATATCTGTACCCGGTTTTCGAGGCTTTTGGAGGCTAACACGATTACCCCTCCGTTTTACATATCCATTTTTTCAAAAGCCAATCGCTAAATTCCTATAGCGAATGCTGAATTTTGATTGGTTGGGAATACTCGAAGGTTTCGTGCTTATATAAAGTACCAGCAGAGGCGTTGAAGTAAAGCCTTCAAGATGAACACTCATTTTCTGCTTCCCCAACTAAGCAGCACCATGGAGCCTATTGGTAAGTTTGATCACAATTCTTTCGTTGAAATAGTGTTTAAAAAATCGTGAGTTAAGACAATTATCTGAAAAACCGTACTTTTTTTTATAGATTTGCTCATCGAGAAAATAAGGGCTGTTTCTTTAAAGAACGAGCGGCCTATTCCGCAGCATGACTTCCATCCTGGGCTAAATCTACGTTTCGATGATTCTCTGTTCCCTTCCGATGTTGCGGCCATGATATTTTATGCGCTGGAGCGGGAAGTAAATTATTTGACAGAGCAAAAAGTGCATCTCTTTGGACAGGAATTCGGCATTAAAAGGAAGCATGTTGGCTATGGATCTCACCCGTCTCTGAAGTATACCTACGGAGGTTTAACCCTGTATGCAAAACCGTGGCCCCCCGTACTAGCTGCTTTAAAGGACAAAGTCAACATTCTCACGGGAGAAAACTATGATTTCGCAGTCGTTAATAGGCTTAAAGATGGTACAGATTGTTTGGGATTTTTGGAAGACAATGAGTGCACTGAAAAGGATACCAAAGCTGGAACAACTTACCTCTCCTTTGGTGCAGGACGTGATTGGACGATGAGAAATAAAGGGTATGTAACAAATCAATCCTTTACCATACCCGTGTTTAGTGGTGCAATGTTGAGAGCATTACCGCCTACTGATGCATGTTATAATATAGGCATTCCTCAAAGACATTGTGTAACTATTCCGAGTATTAGTATTGCATTTAAAAAGCTTGGTCACGTGGAAGAAAAAGGACACGCCTGTTCTTGTAGATCGTTCTGCCATTGCGTAGCTGTTAGCCAATCGCGGAAGGTTTCTGCACTTACCCTGTAATTTATTTTGACCAATCATGTCTTAGGGTAAGACCTATATAAGAAAATACTGAGAAAATGATAGCGACAGCCATCTTTCCATGACTTTAGCTTCAGTGAAGCCTGGCTTTCGTTTCTACTCTGCCCGCCATCAAAAGCCTATAGTCGGTGAATTACCACGTTTTGCCTTTGTCAGGAGAGCTCAA
Organism: Lithobius niger; assembly: GCA_023313725.1. Taxonomy (NCBI): domain Eukaryota; kingdom Metazoa; phylum Arthropoda; class Chilopoda; order Lithobiomorpha; family Lithobiidae; genus Lithobius; species Lithobius niger. Next base: position 18,849 of record JAHWFP010059710.1, on the reverse strand, counting down.
CCTAAACTTGAATATACAATGGATTCTTCACAGGCTGTTGTGGATATCTCGTTTGAAGAAGAGCTGAATACGCAAGAAGTTTGCGAAAACGTTGAAGTATGCACAGAAGACAGTTCCCGCCCTGCTGGTGTTTCTACACTGATGAACAAAACAATTCGTACAAATGCTTCAGATCTATTAGAGGGAACTCAGGATTTTGATTCTACTATCGAAGAAGGAGAAACTCATGCTACAGCACACGATGGTTCTCCGAAGCTGAGCGATGCACCTAAAAAGAAAGCAGGGAAAAAAAGATTTTTCCCCGCCGACGAGGCTAACTCCCATGCCTTGAAACGACGTCCCGAGGATTTCTACGCAATGTGTGCTAACACTACTTATAAACCGGATCGGAAAAGGTTCATAGTAATCGGTGAGCCAAATGTGTTCGTCAGTGTGCAGTCATTCAAGAGGAACGTTTATGTAGCTGTCAGATCCTTCCTATTCAGCCAAATCGATCTTGATTGGGTCCCTAATCGTGTAGGACTGAATCTCAACGTTGACGAATTCAAGAAACTTGTAAACCCGAGAACAATCGATCTAGTTGCGGATGCTGTCGACCAACTTGTGAACGATAGAGCCCCAATCCCCAAGCACACTATGGAGGCAGAGATTGAATGCCCAACAAGCTACCCTGAACGAATTGGAAAAGACATTTATCAGCATAGGCACGATATTTCTGCAAACAAGAGAGTGGTAATCAGTCGTGATTACAGCCCTACAAATGAGATATCTGTTTCTCTACTCCAGTTCGAACCATCAGGACTGTGCGAAACACTGAACCATGTCAAAGGTATTCACTTATCTGTTCAAACCTGGGAGAATTTCTGTAAAGAAGTGCAGGAAATACGCTGGCGTGTGGATAAATTACAAACACATCTAGAGTGATTGCTAATCGTGCCATAACCACTCATAGTGAAAGTGGTGTAGTTCTCCCTTAGATATGAGGATTATTTACCCAATCATTTAGTGAACTAAATAGTACTTTAACCATCTAAAGGTGTTTGTGAACAGAATTCAAGATAACAAAAACTGTGCTTTGTGAACTATTTTTCAAGACGTGAGGAACTACCAATGTCAAAAACAGCCCACATTTTCCACTTAAGCTCTTAGAGTGTAAAACAGTGAGAGAGGGAAAGAAGGAGAAAACGTTAAAGTAGTATCAACTGTTTTCACAGCTCTCTCTATCTTTCTCTGCTTTACAGTCGAGGCCTTGCTTCAGTTCACTGAACCCTTAAGGACAGTCACAGTGTTAAATCTACAAAAAACGTTAAATGAAAATTTTTCACTACTGACTCTTAAGTGACATTCACTGGACAATATTTCGCTTCAGAGAAAAGAATTGTAAGTAAAATATATTTTTTACTTTTCACTGTGTAAATAGAGGAAACAGTCGTAATGATTTTACATGTGCCAGATAAAATTATTTGTAACTATGTCATGTATTCTTATTCTATCAGCATTCAATAAATCATGTTAAAATTGATTTTTTTAAATTTTTATTGCATGTTAGACACTGGTACAATAGGGTAATTGTGTACATTTTGCTTTATTATCGATTTCTCGACTGTGCACCCTGGTTATAACACTGGAGGTCTGTTCTTAGCTGTCCAAAAGAATGCTTGAAAATTTTTTTTACAAATTTTACCACTTGAGAATCGTTTCTGGCTTTTGTGCGAGTATCAAAATAGTTTTTCACGATAAAGTTCATTGATCTACCTCTAGCCATGTGGTACCCCAAGAACAGACAATAACCTCCACAAACGTTACTGCATGCTGACTGTAGGCACTCAGTGTTAAAATCACAACTTTCACCATGTAGAGATAGAAACTTGGCTATAAAAGAATTTTGTGGCTTTTCTCCATAGCTGTCGAAATATACACACTCGTTAGTGGGAGGGTTTAGCAATAGTAGAACCCAATGGCTTCCTGGTTTTGTGTGTTTATCAATATTCACAATGAACAACGTTTTTCGATGCACTTTCTTCTTCGGTAGTAAATCGCAAGGATACACACCTCCGAATAATGATGATAATCGAACGTCTGAGGATACAAGCTTTGTTATTTGGTTGGCATCCATTCTTCTCACTGGTCTAATATGATGCTTCGATTTTTATCAATTTCGGCAACAGATTGGTAGGCACAGTACAGAACGACATTTACAGGGTCGGCTAATGCTTGTGAAAAACGTAGTTCAACCCTAACATTTCCTTGTTTAGCCAAACTTAAGTGAGTTCCGGAAGAACAATGATCAGGCGTGAGGTCAAATACGTGTAACATGTTCCCTTGTTTATAGTCATCATAGGTAAGGTCAAGACCAGAATCTTGTTGATGGCGTCCTGTGCCACTAAACAGTGATAGGTAGTCCCTCACGAATAGATTGTTGTTAAAATCTGGGGAAAATGGGTGACTAGGCACAAGTCTACCGTCAACACTGAGGGCAATATGACACAAGTTGAAGTGTTGAAAGTTAAAGGGGCTAGCGTTGTAGGCACCACTAAAAGCACTGTTCTTTATTAAGCCAACTGTAACAATACATGGCAAATTTCCAACAATGGCAGAGTCGATTGAGCCTTCAAGCGTTCCTGCAGCAATAGTAAAAATTTTACAGTCCACTTTCCGGAGCACATAACGAGCGTTAGAACTCTCAAGCACTTTAGCGTGAGCCAGTAAAATGTTTGAAGAAGGCTTTATTTTTTTCACATAGAGCACTGCTTTCACTATTTCGATTTTGGGACTCTTTGTAGGGTCGTTGGAAAGAAGCACAAATTTGTCAGCATTACGAATTAGTCTCAAACGAATATCCACAGAATTTAATAAATGTCTTGGCTGTTGGAACCAGTCTAAATGTAACTTGCCATAAAGATCCCAAGTCTTTGAATTTGCGATCTTTTTCTGGCGTGCCAAGGTTCCTGTATTACAGTCATTGTCTGCTGTGTCAGTGTCATCGAATTTCGAAGCTTGGTCCGTTTCCCATCCTTCACAACATAACTGTGATTTTTTTGCCGCTTTGGAATAACTCAGAAGATTCTCGAGATAAGATCGAAAGGCATAGCATGAGTCTGATGATGACACCAATGTTTCGTTTAGGTAAAGGTCAATTTGTTGGAAAAGGCTGTGTAGAACATTGTTCACAGTTGAAATCTTGTCAGCTCCTGTCAAATTTGAGCCGTCACCATGCTTCACCTTAATTTGACAGTGAAGAAACGTATCATCTAAATCGACATAATGTTCTCCTGAGGATGAAATCTGATATTCGATAGGCCCACCTCCTGTGATACTGTTAATAGGAAAATGCTGTACAAAACTTACATCTTGAGTGTCGACAGCAGTAGGAGGAATATCAAAGAGCTCAAAGCCTCCAGTTCCGCACTCTGGAGAAGCGTAGTGAATGAGAGCCATTTTGGATATTTTTAATCGAAAACGTCAGAATGTTTACGTTTGGTTTTCTTTTTTTTAACTACTCGTTTGGCTCGCTTTTTAGCTGTGCGTCTAGGGGTTTTTTTAACAGCGCGCTTAACACGTCTTCTTTTTCCTATAGCACCGTTCCGACTGACTGTATAGGGGAATGGCGCTCTTAAAGTAAAATGATTTAGTTTACGTTTTTTTCTACCACTTCCGGATTGTCGCCCTGTAACACTATTAATCACATCAGATTTAATTTGTCCAAATCTCTGCTTTGCAGCCTCTTTAACCCCCATGCCACCGTCTATATCAGATAAAAAACCAGTTCCCTTACGTAAAATGTATCTACCAGCCCTCATTGCTGCATTTTTAAAAAAAGGTCCTATGAGAGGAACTACAGATCTACGAAATGAACTTATTAAGCCTGATCCTCTTTGAAATCTGGCACCTTCAAAAACGCCATTATTAATTCCAAGACCAGACTGTCGACAGTAATGGTGGAAGCACGTTTGTGCTGTGTTTCTAGGAGCAATCTTCATTTTGAACATTAAAAATGAAAGAGCAAAGACACACCTTCTCTGTTGACGTCTATAATCAGACTGATTGTGTTTTAGTTCTAGGAAGAATTTTATTCATTTCGGCGGAAATGGAGCGTTATGTTTACACGACCGTTAGGAGAGAATTGTACAGGCTGTGATGTGTCATCACGAATAATTATCGAAACCTCGTGAAAGGAGTTTCGTACTAACGGTTTATAAAAGGGAAACTGGTAAATTTCTGAAATTGTTTCCCCATCCGATCCTCGCACAGGAACGCAGCGCAACAGAGGGGCTAAACTAGAACCGACTACTTCATCAGATGCTATTAAAGATGTGTAAATAAATAAATTATAGAATCCAATGTCCAGATCAATTGGGAAAGGAGCTTGTTTCGACATTGCTATAGTCTGTTTTCCTCCGAATCCTACTAATTGACCCATAGCTTCGTTTAAAAGTAAAACAGCTCCATTTTTTAGTTCAATGTGTACACACTTGTTTAACCTGTTATATGTGAATAATACATCATTTTTGGCTAAGCTATCTGATATAATTTCGTTTATCACTTCTACTACCCTTGTGGGCTGTAAATAAAAACCTTCAGGAAGTGTCAAATCAAGGGTGTAACCTACTTTAGAGTCACATTTTATATCCATATACCATGGTTGTGTAGAATATTCTAATTTATTTTTAGGATAGTTGGGAGGCTCTGTTGTTTTGTTCAAATAGGTAGTGGTGATACCGTCAAATCCGAGAATTAATGCTAATCTATCGTCAATAAAAATGTCACAGTCAGGCACAAGCATTATAGTGAAAGTATTTTCTTCGTTAACCCTAATAAAGACGGGCTGTTGAACTGGAAAATGTGCCTTAAAATAGTTGTTTAAAAAAGCGGCAAACGTTTCTATCCATTTTTCTTCCCCGTTATTATCTGTCAGATCAAACTTTGGAAAGTACACTCGTTTGTAATCATTTCTTATAATTTTCATTGATGCTGTGCGTGACTTTGACAGCTGTACAAAATTATGTGGATAAAGTAGCTCCACAAGTCCTACAGACCAGTTACCTGTTAACTCGATTCGTTTAGGTAAATGAATCGTATACTCTGTTAGAGTATTTTCAGGATGGTACTGAGGGTCTCCATTAGACGGAAGTTGAAGATAAAAATTATCCATTTTGTAAAATTTAAGAAGGGGGCCCCTGTTTTAAGTCGACAGCCTTCACCCAGGAATCGAACCTTTGGTCGTATCCTTCCCACCTTACTAAATATTCTTTTTTTCCTCCTTTACCTCTAGATTTTATAATACTTTCTATTGCGTGAAACGAATCCTCAGATTTGATACTTAACGTTATTTCGTAGGGATAGAACTTTCCCTCCACCTCCTCTCCAAGCAAATCTTCAAGTGAATAAGTGGGTATGGGAGAAGTGTTGTGTCTTTTCACTATTTTAAATTGCTCCCTACTCCACCCAGGCTTAAAACCTCTAGCAAACTTGTGTCTAGATTTTGAAATACGCACAGTATCACCAACATTGAACACGAATTTTTTTTTACGTTTTTCATTTCTGGCTAAAGTCATAGGGCTATGGTATTTTTTCCAAAAATAAAACTGGTTTTCAGGTCGAACAGAGGAGGGAGGAGCCCTTATTGCTGGATGCACAGAGTTGTTATAAGCTTCAATAATTTTTGGTAATATATCTAAATAGTGATAGTTTCCCCTGTATGTGAATATTTTATATAATTTGTTCTTTACGGTGAGAATAAACCGTTCGGCGATCGCCGATTTATGCAAAGTATTAGTTTTAGATGAAAACAGTTTAATTCCACATTCACGTAAGAAACTACGTGTAACAGCTCCATAAAACTCTTTACCACGATCAACCTCTAAGAAAACTGGGTAGCCTCCTGCCTGTTTGAAGATAGCTTTAAATCCTTCTACAACATGATTATTAGATTTTGATAAAATGGGTACGGCGTAACCGAATCGGCTAAACACATCTATCGCTAGTAATATAAAAGTATTTTTTTTATTATATTTACTAATGCTTCTTACATCTGCTAGATCAGCCTGCCAGTTTTGATTTATACCTGAACTAACGATTTTGTTTCTCCGGAAGCGTTGGACCACTCTTCTGTGCGTGGTGTTTACATCGCTAGCTGCTAAGAACTTTCTCGCATCATTGAGTGTGAAAGGTAGTCCATCTAATCTTGCCTGCTTGTATAGTTTGAGCGCTGAAGAAAAGGAGGAGGGATCTGAAGGATTGTAATAGTGACGTGCAAAATAATCGTTCATACTAGCGTCTCGGGGTAAGCCTCCCAGCGGTGAGGGGGGAAAAGGGTAGGTCGAGAGAGCGGGGGGGAAGAGGCGTTACTGAGGTCTGACCGAGAACCTGACGCTCTTGCCTTGGAGCGTTTAGTGTCTTTAGCCGTTCTACTGTTAAGAAATGACACCGGAACATTAGATTCACGTAGATATCTAGAAAATTCTTCACCACCTTTCAGTTGCCTATTGTATTTTCTAGATGTAGTAGCGTTAAGTAATAAATCAATAACATTGGAACCAGGAATTAATCGATCATCAGTAATAATTTCGTTTTTTTCATTTACTTTAAAGTCACTATTAGCCTGTAACGCTTCCAGTATGTGGCTGGCTTTACTTCTATAGGTTTTCGGTATTGATTCTAAAATCACTGATTTTGTGTCTGTAATAGCACTTGAAGAGATTGGTGGTGATAAAATAGCCTGAGGAGAAGGAACAGATGTTGAAGTACTTGTACCAGATGTAGTAGTAGTAGCGGCTGAAGACGGACTGGCAGTCGAAGGTGTTGAAGAGATTTGAGGAGAAATGGTGTCTCTGTACCGGCTTAAATGTGTGGAGAATTTGGCCTGCATTTGGCTTAAAAAAACAGCTTTGTCATCATCTGATAGTACATTATCATGTAAAATTTTTGACATACTGTCCTGCAGAGACTTTATAGTGCGTACTCTTGGTTCGTCAGTATCCAAGGTCTGTCTATAGTAAGGATTGTAACTCTGTTGACTGAAAACGGGGTCATAAGGTACAAGCGTTAGTTTCTGCATAATTGGTTCGCTAATTTCACAATGTTACACACGTTTACCTACTGCTTTCCCCACAAATCCTCCGATTGCAGATGCCAGGAGCGGTGCTAGTAATGGTAAAAAAGCTAGACCACCCTTCTGATTTATGACTTTTTTCTTGTTCTTGGCTGAAGTACCTTTACTGGCCAACGAACGAATGAGCTTCTTATGTTTCTTAATTTTCTTAAATTGTGAGCCAGGAACATGGATGTTAGCTTTTAACAAATTTAAACAAATTTCACATATACATTCGATAAGTTGAGGTGAAGCATCCTTAACCACTCCTTTTAGCTGTTTTTTGTTCATTTGAGCGAAGGACATTAAAATAGGTCCATGTTTGTGCAGTTTCTTCATCTTGGAACCAGCGTTCTGCTCACATCGCTTGCACATGGTTGAATGAATAAGCTCGCGCTCTGTAAGCAGCTTTCATGGATCTGAGGGTATGTAAACAGCAATTTTTTCTCCTGGAAATATATTTGTAACTAAACGCAAAGATTCGGGAGTGGTTTGTCGAAGATTAATTAGTAAATATCCAAAAGCTGGGTCGGTTGCATCCATATAACTTTTCATGAAATAATCAGTCTTCCCAGGGTATAACTGGCGTGATAAAATGGATGCCTGCTGTTTATCTCTAGGATTTTTGAACAAGACGATATAGTTAGCATTTAAAGATAAATCTCTATGAGCTTTTCCTCGAAAGAACAAATTCTGCGATATATATATGACACTTGTCGATTTGTGGTGAGAAATTTTAGTTGCGAGCTGACTGTCCTTTGCATTGAGTGAATCTTGCAGGTCATCCAGTAAAAGCAGGGATCCTGAGGGAACCTTGGAAATGTCAATCACTCCTTGGTGAAAAGTGACTTTAGACGATAGCTCTCTCATCCAGTTTTGAGCTATACTATAACACCATATAAAATTATTGGGAGGGGGTGATATCATTTGTTCAGAGTGCCGAATTAGCTTTCTACACCATGTCGATTTTCCAGCCTGCGATGGAGCTGAGATAAGTAGAAAAAAAGGAGATTCCAGCTGAATTGTTGACGTATTCATTGTTAAAATTCGTGCAATGCATGTCCGCTGTGTGTCGAGTCAAAACATGAAATGTGTTGAAGTCTCTGCTACATGTTTCTTAAAATTAAAAATTAAATCACGTGAGTTTATACCCGTAAGGCACTGTGGTGAAGTCTTCGAGCAGTATTCGCTTGTTGAATACTAATTTATAGCTTTTATCACGCTGTACAGATAGCACGTGGTTCTTTTGCCTGATAATTTGGTCGGCTTTAGAAATGATGACCCTTCTATCTACCTGTTTTCCCAATATCATCGTTTCAAGAACTTCAGGATTCAGACTCTGCAGAGCATCAGAATCCAGTGTGAAGCCCCTGATTTTCATTAAATGCTCTACTCTATTTGGGTCGTTCTTGAAGCGAATTACCAGTGCATACTGTTTAGCCCCAGCCCCTAAAAATTTCTCGATGTAAGCATCAGGACCATAATCTTTTGCAATTTCGTCAGTCATAGATCCTAGATAGATATTAGGAGTGATTGGATGGTCTTGAGAGCTATCTGTCAAGGTCACTAGGCTGTCAGTGTCATAGTAGAGGGTGGCCCCTGGAGGGAGGGATTCCATGGCTTCGTAAAGTTTTATGCGTCCGTAACTTGTAATAAAGGAGCCTACAACTACATTGTTATGTACTCGTGGTCTTGAAAAGCCATGTATTTCCTGATACTGTATCCTTGCGATAGTATCGTTACACTCGAAATTAATGTGCAGGATTTCTTTTGTAGAATCTGTAAGAATGGAAAAAAAGTCTTGAGCATTGTTTACGAATTTTGTTGAAGGTACTGATGATTTTTCAACAAGTTTCCCATAGGCCGCACATAGAGCTTGTTTCGAGACCTGGCGTAAACCAGGTTTCTTTTCAATGTTATCATAGTCCAGCTTAATGCCCTGTTTTTCCTCGTATTCTCCGATAAATGCCAGTTTAGCTTCTTCAGTATCACAATTTTGAGGCCAGCCCTCGCATTCTTGCTTAATTTTTAGTAAGCTTAAAATGTAAGAGCGGAAAGGGTGGAAGTCTACATCTCTCTCGAAGTCCCACACTTCGTAAATCTTCTTAATTACGTAGCCCTTTCTAATAGCTAGCTCTAATTCAGGTGTCGTCCAAACATCCGTCAACATTCTTTCAGATTCAGAATGATCACACAATTCGTGCGTTTCAGTAGCTGCACATGATGCACACAAAGGAAAAAAAAGTTTACCGTTTATTAAAATCGGTAATACTGGGAGCAAAAGGTCTTGTGGAGCTAAAATTTCACATTTCACCAACCCAAAATATTTCCTGATACAGCAGTCAACAATGTTCCTATAAATTGTAGGGTGTCCTTTAGGAAAAAGACAGTACGCCATGACGTACGCGTAAAGGCTTACAAAGTCAAAGTAATTTATGCGCTGTTTTTCATTGGAAACAGCGTATGCAGTCACGAGTTCTACTCTACCTCCATGTAGTGAGTCTCCGCAATGTAAATGATCATGAATGCTCAGTGAGGATACGAACGTGCTTGCTTCATCATTCGTTTTTAGCAGCTTTTTAAACTCGCATTCCCAAATGGATTCGACATTAAACTGGAGTCGTTTAAACTTTTTTTCCAATAATAGTTGCTTTTCATATGTCTCTTCCATTGTTAGATTACTAAACAATGCTTTTTGATGTCTATTGTTCGGTAGGCAGGACTTATGAGCATGAAAATGGCAACCATTCATGAAATAAACAGTGTCAGGATTCTCGCTAAAACCGTCAACGTAATTTTCAGCAATTCGACGTTCTCCACCAACGGAATCTCCACTCTGAATTTGTAGACCTCTTGAATGCTCCAACCATTTTAACCACTGGATCCCTACCACCGAATAACGCTTAGGAGACTGTCCGTAAGAGTAGGGAATGTGTGCGAGTGTATTTTCTTCCAGGTGCAACGTTCTGAAGGCAGTTATGACAGCAGCAGGAAGTGTACAACTGTTGTAAGGGTTACACCCTGGAAATATTTTCATAAATAAGTCTCTAAACTTAATCACAGATTTATGAAGTATTTCCGTGTCTAGCTGACAGTACTGTAACATTGTTTTCTTGAAATCAAACGGAATGTCAGATGAAGTAGCCTCCTCGTACCACAGTTCGAATTCTTCACGCTCCTTTGATCCCATTCTCTCTGTAGAAAAATACTCTTTTCCAGGATAAATGCCTACATATTCCAGACTGTCTACGGACGAATATTTGTGAGGGAAAAATCCCTTACCTTGAGGTAAAGAAAACGTTTGAGCAATTTTTCGCAAGCTTGTATGGAAAAATAGAAAAAAATCCAAAAA
>JAHWFP010059709.1:16112-44999 GCA_023313725.1 Lithobius niger | reverse complement strand
TGGGACACGTGCTTCAGATAAAAACCTCGTCCAGGGTTTTTGGTAGTTTTTCTTTTTTGTGACGTCTTTTTTTAAGTTTGTTAAGTCCGGCTCCCTTCTTTCTATATATGGCGAGCGCCTCCATGGCGGCGTTATGCCGTTTCAATTCTTGCAGCTGCCTGGCGTTATTCCTGGCCGAGTTGAAGGCTCTGGAGATTCCAGATGCTGCTCCAGCTAAACCACCGATGGTGCTCAACCCCGCTAGGGCGGGTAGGAGAGGAATTATGCCGCCAGTTTGATTACGAGAAAGTTTCAAGCTCAGTCCTCGACCTGCCTTGCGAGCCTTCAATACTTTACCGTGTTGCGTTTTAGTGAGTGGAAGCGTCACGTTCCCTCTCTAGCTGAGAATTGGAAAGGCGGAAAGAAGGAACTTTGCCAGCTTTGACGTGTTCTAACATTTTTTGCTTTTGATGGGGAGTCAAAGAGACTGCTACGTTTTTTTACATGATTTTTTCCTCTTTATGAAAAAAAGCATCAAGCATAATACCAAAACCTCGACTTTACTCCTGTCCAATTTCAAATACATTATTCTGTCGCTAATGACCAAAGCTAAAGCTTTCGTGTTTGAAGGGACGGTGGTTCCGAAGCGCATTTTTACTTACAAATCTATAACTGACGAGGACAATCTCTCTGACTGTTTTGAGACGTCGAGGGCAACCAAAGGATAATTCTTCGAGAAAACATATTGACTTCATAAGCTGGTCCGGACGATCCTGACCCCAACCCGGAGTACTGCTTCCTAAAATCTACGATCATTTGATACAAGTTAGAAATGATACCTTGCGGAAAATTTAAATTTAAATCGAGAAAAGTGTAACGTTCGGAATTGAGCGTTACGTGGACGGCTGTAAAGTTACAGTGATCGAAGACTGCCGGATTTTTTTTCTCATCGTTGTCTCTAGCAGTTTGATAACCTATTTATTACTATCCACCTCGGGCGTTGAACAGAACTGGTGGTGATCAATCTCCAAGCGCAGCTTGTCGAGGTGGGAAGGTCTAACTGGCCAGCGTACCAGTGTCTGAATGTGAGGGGGACGCTGATGCCAGAATTCACCATGGCATACAGTTTTTTTTTTTTACCGTCGGAGGGAATCACATGCGGGAGGAACCAAGTTATTTGTTCCAAGACTAACTTGCCGGCATCAACCCCCGACGCTCTGAATATAGCATTATCGTCCGACGATCGAATAAGCACCAGCGTTTGTTGACAAGCATATACAATTTTCGCATAGTCTTCGCAAAAGCCCAGTAAGTGGGACAATGGCGTGGCGAAGGAAAAAATGCCTTTCTGGTTGCGGGTAAAGAGCACGTCGATCTTTTGTGTTTCAGAATCAAATTCGTAGTATCGTCTGTTGAAGATGCATTATGGGAGTCCAAAATCCATCCTCTATTGGTCAATTCTGCCTGCTGCTCCGGAGAGTAACTTACTAAGCCTTTAATGGTGCTTGCAAAACCGGGCATAATTAATTGGTCGACTGTCTTGTTGCCTATTTTATATTGTATCATGTTAAATAAATATGCGGTGGCGTTATTCACCAAAGCAATTTTATCTGTCACGGCGTATGCCGAACTGTCGGAACTCTTGACAAGAACACCTTTCACGTGAATGTAGCTTTTGTGCGGGTGGGTGAATAAATCTTGGTTCTGAACCGTAATTCTGATTTCGCTGTTGGGAGTATTCACGTTCGTACCCACTATCGGCCTGTACTCGTGATAATTGTAACTGACGACTGAGTCGTCCAGTATGAATGGTTCTGTAAGGTTCAGATATTCCTCATTGCTCTCCATCTTTAGGCACTGATGAGACTGTCTATGAATTTGACGTTTTCAGGACTCAGAAATTGTCGCCTTCTAGCTCTGAAAGTCTCGTTGTTCCCCCCTTTCGCTCGTGGCAATGTTTCTCTCTTATAAGAGCCTCCCAATTGGTTGTGGACTATTGGTTCTTTAGCTAAAGGTAGACTGGGAACACTCGGTTTAATAATATTCTTATTAAATTTCAACATTTTAGGTTTATTTGTTTGTAAGTGTAGTCACATCGTTAATGTCTCACCTCTCAAATTAACAGGTCTATTCTAATACAGTAAACCACGTTTTTAGTAACGGGCAGATATATCAGATTGTGAGGCGAAGAAACCACTTTATATCCCGGGGAGACGTTGGGGAAAAACAAGTAGAGAGTCGGTTGCGATGATCCGTTCACGTAAGAACCCGAAACCAAGACGCATTGTACCAGTATGCTGTTTACATTTATTAAGTTGACAGTGTTTGGTTCGATGTATTCCCCAAATTCGTAAGTCTTAGCTTCGAAACCAAAAATCTTTCCGATACTGGATGGTTCAGAAAAATCAACCTTATATCTCCTGTCAGTAATAGTTAGTTCGCACTTTAGAGTGTTTACGTTGCCATTTAATAGAATGTAGGAAACGTTATTAGTCTCGTCCCAATGCTTGCTCTTTTTAAATTTTCTGTAAATGATGTTTATAATTTCGTCTAATTCATAACAACCTTCTGAGACGACGATTTTAATCCAGGTGTTACCGTCGTCCACGCTGTAAGTGAAAGAGTCGGTCGCGTCCTCTATAACGTTAGGAATGGAGTTGTAAGTCTCCAGATTGACTAGAGCCAATTTGTGAGCGCCTTCCAATATTAACGGGGAAGGAAAACTGGTCACAAAGTCAGTTTTTTCAGAGGAAAGTATGATCGACATATTTTTAGTTTAATACATTAGTTAACATCTACCGAATTCACCGATCAGTTTTGGGTACTCTCCATCGGACAGCAATGCTTTGCTCCGCATTTCTGTGAAAATGTGCACGAATTCTTCGTCCAGAGAATTATTGCCAGCCTCTGTAGAGGCTCTGAGGAGCTTCAGTCTTTTGCACAAGTCATTCGGATCTCTATAGAACCAGTATCCTTTCCCTACAACCTCGGCAGGTCTGCCCCAAACAGGTTTTATAAAAGTCGTGTACTTGAAGCCGGCGCTGGACTTTAGTCTTTTCGTACTGTCGTCGTTGTTGTGATATATGGCTTTACTCCTCGTCAGAATATCGTGGTATTTCAAATGGCTAGCATCTCCATCCGGTGGCTTCGAAGGGTTTTTTAACATAACCAACTGCCACAAATCGTCCGTCCCTTCGTACTTTTTTCCTCCCATGATCAAGTCGTCGTCTTGAAATTGTACCTCCATTGCACCAATCATGTAACGTTTAGCCTCCGGGTCGTATTGAATGCCAAAAGTGGGTTTGGTCAGAGTCTCTCGAGTGGCAAACATGCTTAGATATTGGTAGCTAGCGGACCGAGTCTGACTGCTGAATCGCCGAGTAAAGAGGCTTCTTCCATTTGTCTCCTACGAGCCCCTGGCATGAGGGCAAGTGACATGTCGGAGGGCGCGTCAGGTAATGCACCCATGGAACTGGAGAGTCGTCTCCTGGCACCCGCGCGAAACTGTATCTCGCCATCGTCACTGTCTATATTCTCGTCTTCAGTGTAGACGCGGCCCGTTGCCGCTTTCAAAGCTTTCTGAATATGCTCTAACCGTTTCCCGTGATATTTTTCTTGTTTCTTCTGTCCAGCCTCTAGAGCCAACAGTTCTTTAATTTGTCATTGACGCTGAGCCGATGCCTCGCTTCCCTGTAGCATCTGCATTTTAGTCTGGTCTACTATAGGATCAATTACTGGTTTGAATATCTTTTGCAAATGTTCAGATTCTGTCTGCTTTTCCAGTTTTATATTTTGAAATTTTTGTTTCAGACGCTTTTTTAGAGCCTCGTACTGATCGATCGCTTTCTGGGGTTTGCTTCTCTTATTTTTAGTTTTAGTAGACATGACTTGAACAGATTTATTTCAACGTTTCCTTGGTCTCAACTTTGATTTGGTTGGATTTCCCATTTGCATATATTTGTTCCAACGGAGGGGCTGATTAAGGTACTGGATTCGTAAAAATGTTTTTTTTTGGCTCATTTTCTCAAAACTTTTGTTATGAGAGAAGTTTACGCGAGGAAATAACTATCTACAAGACAATTTGTGGACGTATGTTCAATACACGAGTTCCTGGCACAACAAATGAAAAGCGTACGGTACTTTTACGCTCGCGATCGAACCTCTACGGCACACACTGCATTTTTAGACCCTCGTACTGATCGACCTCTTTCTGGGGTTTGCTTCTCTTATTTTTAGTTTTAGTAGGGTTTAGTAATTTATGAAATAATGTTTAAGTCAACAAACGTTAATTTCAACAAAAACCTAGACGTACGTTAATGTCAACAAAAACCTTCGGCAGACACGTCGTTATTAGTCGAGCATTCTTCTATACCTTCGATCCAAGGGTTTAGTTTTATCGATGAGTAGGAATCCGTACGGAACAGAGTTCCAAACCTCACCACACATGCTACGAAACTCGTCGAAAATCATGTCAACACTAACGTGGTTATTGAAGACATGTTTGAGGTTTGCTTCATCTTGCCTGAAGAGAATTATAATGTTGGAATTATCTCGAATAACTCTCTTGGGTATCCTGCTGTAAGTCTGACATAAATAAAAGATCGAGGCATCCGCGTGCCTGCCGTAGGCAAAATAGCGTTCTATTCTGTCTTGTTTCTCAATCATGAAATCGTCCAATAAAATTACAGTTTTGCCACATGGCAGTTCTTCTGGTGGTGGGATATCTTCATTGTTGGAACAAAAGGTAGCTACGCCCGGACATATTTCCTCGAAAGCTCTCCTGAGATGGAAATATTTGTTTTGAAATAAAGACTTGGAGTACATGCACAGGCTGTCATAATTCAACCAACCTGGATTGCAAATGAAATTTATAACTAAATTTGTCTTTCCACAACCGGCAGGGCCGCAAATGATGCTACCTTACGTCCTCTGGAAAATTCAGTAAATTACCAGTCGATGGTTGCTTATTGACATCGGCTATGTCATAATTTAACACTTTCATCTTTCAGCTGCTTTAAGAAAAACAATGGTATTTTGATAAATTCTCTGCAAATTCTCTAAAATACCTTTTCATTCTCATTTTATAAATAAACAGAGATGTTCTGCCTCAAATGCAGAAGACTTACAGCTAATCTAAAATACCTTTTCATTCTCATTTTATAAATAAACAGAGATGTACGTAACTGCCTCAAATACAAAAGAGTTACAGCCAGTAAAAATGTCAAGCACGTTGTGACTAAGAATTATCGACAACTGCTGAAGGGCGAGTTTAAAGTGTGCGGCACGAGGAAAGCACAGTGTCAGAAGAGCAGAAGCGCTGGATTGTTGAACAGCGCGATAGACAAGTTGCCGGTGGAACTTCACATTCCGGAATATAACTATTGCGGTCCGGGAACAAAACTGAACAAGAGACTGAACAGAGGCGACGCCGCCATCAATTCTCTGGATGAAGCCTGCAAACAGCACGACATCGAATACTCTGTCAAACCAGACTTGGAACGAAGGCACGAAGCTGATAGAAAGTTGGCCTCCAATGCAGTAAAAGTAGCAAATTCTAGCAAAACTGGTCTGAAAGAGAAGTTGGCAGCAGCTGCCGTAGCCGCAGCTATGAAAACCAAAGTAAAGTTGGGAATGGGAATTAAAAAAAAAAGATCAAATAGAAACTTTAGTGGAGGAGCTACCCAAGCCAGCTAGGCGAAACTTTCCGAGAAGGCGTGTTATTAGCTACGGGATAGGTGATTTAGTTCAAGCGGACCTTGTGGAGATGATACCTTACGCGGAACAAAACTAAAATTACAAATACTTGCTGACTGCCATCGATGTATTCTCTAAATACGCTTGGGCCGTCCCTGTGAAATCGAAGAACGCCGCGTATGTCACTGGCGCTTTTAACGAGATATTAAACACGATGTCTAATCCTGTTAAAAGACTACAAAGCGACAAAGGGAAGGAATACTATAATAAAGATTTCGCAGCACTAATGAAACACCACAAAATAAACCACTATTCGACCAAGTCAGAACTCAAGGCGAGCATAGTAGAATGCCTAAATCACACATTGAAGTCGAACATGTGGAAACGGTTCACTCTGCGAGGTAACCACAAGTGGATAGACATTATAGATGAAATTGTCAAAGATTACAGCGACAGAGTTCATTCTACCATTAAAATGAAACCATCAGAAGTAACTAAACGCGATGAATCGGAGATCAGAAACATATTGCTGAAAAAGAGCCCTTCCAAAACGAAGAAGAATAGTTTCAAAGTCGGGGATTATTAAGAGTGAACACGGCAAAATCTGTATTCGACAAGGGATATTTCCAAAACTTTACCAACGAACTCTTCGAAGTGAGTGAAGTCAGAAAAACTCGACCGACTTGCTACAGGTTGGTCGACCAACTGGGTAGTAAAATAGAAGCCACTTTTTACGAGCAAGAGTTGCAGAAAACTAACGTGCCAGATCTGTTTTTAGTCGAAGAGATTATGAAGACTAAAAAAGTGGGAGGGAAATCTCGTTACCTCGTCAGGTGGAAAGGCTACGACGAGCGCTTCGACAGTTGGCTCGACGAAAAGCCAGTTGTTCTAGGAAAATAACAACAAAAATACCAAATTTTTTCCTCTTTTTATTTATATTATTAAACGGAGACCAGGACGTTGAAATTATTACTGTTCATGTTATTTATATTATTAAACAGTATCATTCAGTTGGAGCGATGGAAAAAACAAACTTTACCTGCGTTTACTGCGCTCAAATGTATCCTACCCGAGAAAGATTGATACACCTCGTAGAGACACACAGGAATAGTTACCCACCCGATTGTGATTGCTTCGAGAGGGTGTTGGGCTGTACAGACGATCCCATCCTCTGTGAGTAAGGACTCGAACACAGAAAGTACACGAAAGCTGTGCAGGCTGTAGACCCGTTGTACCTTTCAATGTTGATGTGAAGAGGTATAGAAGCTCTACTGTACGAATGTCTCTGGCAAGAAATACCAACTGGATTTCAGTCCCGCTACTCCCCAATCTATAATCCATTAGATATTCCCAAGTTACTGGACGCAGCTTATGCTAAAATCCAACGTTCCATCGACGAATTCGCCGAAAGAGGGAGTGGTTGGGTGATAAATCGGTCCTACGAACTCACAATCCGAGTAGCAAAAATCTACCCGCTCAAACCGGGCTCTTACATTCCTCTGCCGGCAAAATTAAAAAAGAAGAGGAAGTGTGTAGTCAATGTTCAAAATTTCACAGACCACAAGTGCTTCTTGTATTCAATTCTGGCTGCCAAACACAAATTAAGCATGGTGAATCCGAAAGAATACGAAGTATATGTGAGCACGGTAGATTGTTCGATGCTGGACTTTCCAACGCGGCTGGATCACATTGACGCATTCGAGATGGCCAACAATCATTTATCGATCAATGTGATTGCTTATACCAAAGAGAACGGCTTGCATCCCCTTCGCGTGAGCACGAATTTTAAAGGCCAACCCGTAGATCTTCTTTTAATTACCGACGAGTCGACAAATTTTCACTACTGCGCCATTGTGGATTGTGACCATTTTCTCCGACACCAGGGATCGGGAAGCAACCCGAAATATTACTGTCGAAATTGTTTCGCCACTTATGGAAAGGCATCGCTGAGAGACAAACACAAACTGGACGGTACAAGAACCAATCCGTCACCTCCAGCGCTCAAATTCTTAAAACCGGGCGAAACATTTTGAAGTTTGAAGCTTTCAATAGAAGAAATGTTCACCCCAAAATCATATACGCCGATTTCGAGTGCCTTCTGAAACCCGTTCCTTCCTCTAACAGCTCCAGAAAGAAAATCAACCACCATCAACCTTGCAGCTTCGGCTACGTCGTAGTGGGGTCTGGAAACTTTCAAAGAACTGATTATTACCTGGGAGAGGATGCTGTTGAACAATTCCTCGATGAGTTGGTGATTGAAGCGCGCGAGTACGACGAAACATTAAAAAGAGTTCAACTACTATGTCTCACTCCGGTCCTAGAGGCTGATTTTAACCACGCCGTAGACTGCATCTACTGCAAAAAGCCATTCGGTTCAAAAGACGACAAAGTCCGGGATCACTGCCACGTTACCGGCCAGTACAGAGGAGCTTCGCACTCGAGTTGTAATCTGAATGCCCGAGAGCGCACCACGATCCCCGTGGTATTTCACTGCCTCGAAGCTTACGATATGCATCTATTGGTAAGAGCGGTGCACAAGTTTCCGAAAAAAGTAGAAGTCATCGCGAGAAATACGGAAAGGTTCATGAGCATGATCATCACCGTTGAAACGGGATGGGATGAAAAGAAAAAAAAGAAAAGGTACATTCGGCTCAAGTTCGTAGACAGCTATAATTTTCTCTCCTCTTCGCTGAAAACTCTGGCGGAGAGACATAAACGAGATTACGAGTTTAGGACGGTGAAGCTGTTCTTGAAAGCTGGTGGGAAGGACAAATGGATCCTTCCCGAAGTCCAGGAAGAGACTGCCGTGGATCTGTTAACCCGTAAGGGTTACTACCCAAACGAACACGTTTCCAACATGAGTGTGTTCGAAGAGCAGTCTTTACCACCGAAAGAAGACTTTTATTCCAAACTCAAAGAAGAAGGCCTAACTGACGAACAATACGATCACGCCAAAAAGATTTGGAGTATGCTGAAAATCAAAAAGTTTTCCTCTTACCACGAAATATATCAGCTAACCGACTGTCTGCTTTTGGCAGACATTTTCGAAGAATTCCGCAGAATCTGCTTGCGAGACCACGACATAGATCCGTGCTATTACGTCTCCACTCCAGGGTTTAGCTGGGCGGCAGCTTTAAAGATGACCAAGGCCGAGCTGGAACTATTTACTCACTCTAGCAAACACAACTTCATCTTGTTGGGAATACGGGGTGGAGTTAGCTTCATTAATCGAAGGTTCGCGAAGGCCAACAACCCGTACATTCCCGAAACGTGCGATTCAACCTATTGGGACCTCAATAGCGCTTATGGCTGGTCCAAGAGCCAGCTGCTGCCTTACAACGGCTTTAGGTATTTGACTAAAGATGAGATTCGAGCTTTTGACGTGACTAAGATAGCAGACACGTCGTCGGTAGGATACATTCTGGAAGTAGATCTGTACTACCCGAACAAACTTCACGAGCTCCACAACGACTACCCGCTTGCTCCTGAAAAACCTCGAAATCTTTGTTGCGAGGAAAATCAGTGAAACCTGTCGTGAAGCTAGTGGCCAACCTACTGGGGAAGACGCGGTACGTAATTCACTACCGTAACCTAAAATTCTACCTCGAACACGGCTTGGTCCTTCATCACATCAGGAGGGTGCTGAGTTTCAATCAGAAGCCCTGGTTGAAACAGTATATAGATTTTCATACGGCAAAACGAAAGGATTCGAAGACGGTGTCTGAAGGGGAATTTCACAAGTTGTGTCCTAATTCGGTGTTTGGGAAGACGATTGAACAGAAACAGAAAAGACTGAAAGTCAAGCTATGCACTGACAGCAAGCGAGCCATCAAATATTCCACCCATCCCAACTCCGATTCGTTTCGAATATTGCACGAAAAACTGGTTCAGATCAACTCGAAAGTACGCAAGGTGACGTGCGATCATCCCACCTACTCGGGGTTCGCCATACTAGAGTTGTCCAAACTCCTTCTCTACGAATTTCACTACCGATACATACGTCCCCAATATGGAGATCGAGCAAGACTGCTGTTCACAGACACGGACTCGCTGTGCTATTGCATCGAAACCGTGGACGTGTACGCGGACATGGCTAAAAACATGAGTAGATTCGACACTAGCAACTACGATCCTCAACACCCACTGTTCTGCAACGTCAACAAGCAAGTGTTGGGAAAGATGAAAGATGTCACGAAGGGAGTACCGATAAAAGAGTTTGTGGGGTTGAGTAGCAAGATGTATTCGCTCGTGACCTCTTAAAGCGAAACGAAAAAAGCGAAGGGAATTTCCAAGAGATTTGTGGAGAATCACTTAAGCCACGAAGATTATAGGGCGACTCTCCATTTGAATCAGGAACAAAGAGGGAGTTGGTACAAGATCGCCAGTGACAGCCATCACCAGCTGGCCACGACCGTGGTGAATAAATGCCTACAGTCGGCCTACGACAACAAGAGATTCCTCGTAAACGAAGTAGAAACTTTTGCAATCGGACATCGTGGCATCAATTATATACAATACCATGAGGATAATGACTATGATGGAAGTTGTAGTCTTCATAATTTGTTCATGGAGTCTTTAGACGATGACAATGACGGAGTATGGACAGGTATGTCCGACGGTATAATCATCGATGAAGAGGCGGAAACTCGGTGGAACGGGGATGAAGTGGAACAGAGGCTGAAAGAAGTTGAAAATGTCGAGGTTCGAGAAGCCGAGATGAGGAGATTGCGGATGAGGGAGAGTAGGCAGTTGAAAGTGCAAAATCCAGAAGAGTGGAAAAAGAGAGCCAGGGATAAACGAAGACGGTTAGATAGGGATAGGCACACCACACTCACTCCTATCCAGAAAAAGAAAAAACAAGTTGCGGAAAAAGACCGACGTGCGAGAATGACTGAAGAAGAGAAAATAGTGTTCAGGGAAAAAAGAATGTTGGCTCAAAGAGAGCGAAGAGAGAAAAAGAAACGAATGGCTCGGTGATTTGTTGCTTGTAATAATGTTTGTTGAATAAAATATAATATATATTTTTTTATTAAAGAAGAAACTCTAAGATACATTCTCATCATGGACACCACTGGCGGTTATTTTATGCTGAGTAAATACCTCAATGTTACGATTGAAAGCGGACCGACTCTCATTTTTAACAAACAGGCAGGGCTTACCACAGAGTTGAGACTCAACTCGTTGGAATGGACCTACCTATATCGACTGGGTGAAAAGATCAACAGATCTGTACGCAATCAGTGGAGGGATAAATTGCAGTCCAAGGACGAAGAAGAAAATAGGTTCGCCTGGAAAGGTTGGGAAAGCACGGACGAGGGTCTATGTAAAAGCATTACAGATCCCACTTCGAAACAGGTCTTCGAGCCGTTCATCGAAATAGCCGGAGAAGTGTTAATCGAGCAATTGGAGCTAACTGTACACGAAAAACATATGTTGGCAATAATGTTGGAACTGTCCAAACTCCACAGCCGAAACAAAATGAAATTCTTGTTGGATTTTAAAATGAAAGCGCTTCGTGTCGGAGTGGAGAAAAGAATCAGAGTACGATTTACGAATGATGACACGCAAGTGCACTTTGTGGAATACGACCCGAAAACAACGGCGGTGGTTACTTTGTTACAACTTTCGTTTACGGAATGGTCCTAGCTCTACAAACACTTTGCGAGCATCGATAAACTCATGGGGAAAGTTTCCGAAGACGAATAAACATTTCTCCGTTCAGACTGCCTCTGCGTGGCAGTAAAATGACCAGAGAAATAAAATTTTTCATTCACGGGCACAGTCCCTTGTAGAGTACATCCCCTATGTATGTATCGTCTACTTCGAAAAGGTTTTCGTAGGTCTCGTTGGAGTCAGATCCAGTATTGTAGTAGGTATGTTTGGGGGCGGGTCTTCGATAACAATGGAATACAATGGGTTTTATGGCCAGTCCGTCGTAGTACTTAAATCAATCTATTTGTTGGCAACAATTACATACGTTTGAACTAATATCACAAAACTGAGTCATGCAGGAAAGCTAGCAGGGATTTATGTTCCTTTAACTCCCGCTGCCTTTCTTCCCTTTCCTACCTTGATTGCTCATCTTTTACCCTTTTAGCCTCCAGTTTAGCCTACAGTTTTAATAGATTCTGCTAGATCATCCACCAACAAAGTTCCTCCCTCCAACCCACTTTTAAACATAGCCAGAATTTCACTTTTTCGCTTAGGTTCATGCAATCCTAATTCCTCGCACACAGCTTTCAAATTAACCACAGTTTTATCACTAAGCAACTCCACTGTAAAATTACTTAATTACTAAGTAACCAACAATCAAAAAATAGCACCAACACGCACAACAGTTCCCGCAAGCTTTAAACAACACTTTCTTTTTTTAAACGCCCTAATACTGAGGTGAAAAATGTTTGCTACAGCTCACCTGTTGCCGCATTGTGGAGACGCTGTCAACATGACTTCCACATCTAAACTGACGAACCCAGGCTTGCACCGACGATGACTTCAAACCCAATTATGGTTCTTCCTTTACCGGAAATCGCTGAAATCTTCCTTCTCCCACGACGATGTGCCGCAATACCGCCCACTTCTTGCAGATAGGAATGTTTTCCGTCCCTTGCGCAGTCACAATTTTGTTTGCTAGCTCAGCTTTTCTGTCTCTTGACTTGTCTTTCTTGAACAGCAGGAAGCCCCTTTAATCTTCCACCAACGCTGGTTGCCGCCAAAGTCGAATTCTGTCATGGAAAGTGAACCCACTGATTTGGAGCTCACCGCTGCCATCAAAGTTGACTTCACCGCCGACTTTTGATGCAGTTGCCTCCCTTTAACGTGAAAGTCCGAATGTAAGCCTATTGATGCAGCATCCTGGCCGTGAAAATCCAAACAAACCGCTGCCACCAATGTAAATTCAAGGGTTCACTGCAGACTTGTTAAATTCTAAACTTCTTTACTTCAGCCTTCGACATGACGCCTTTACAAAAATAAATAATTTCAACAATCCGCACATGAATCAGACAGTTCGTGCAGAGAGGTCTGTACTTGTTGCATGCTTGTTGGGAATGATTACTTTTGGCGCCAAACCATCTTCATTTAAGAGCTTGTTCCCGCTGAAATAAGGAAACACTTTCTACTAAAAGGAACGCACGTGACCCACACGTAGAGAAAAGTAGCCACAGACCAGTGTTCCACTCCAAGCAATTGTATCTTTCGAGAGTTCGAATAGAACACTGTAATTAGCCCTAATTACAGTTTTAGGCAATTACGAAAAAAGCAAAAGCAAGAGATGGCAACTTTACAGCATACTGCTAAAAAAACTGTTGGCAATTGAATGACTACATGTAGGTTTTGAGTAAGTAAGGCAAGTTGTCTGTTTGTTTCGGGCTAACAGCTTGTGCATCTAACCATTAGGTAAATGATAATTTAAAAGGAAATTTTTCTTATGCAAGCTTGGAAATCTGGGGCCATATTTCAGCCCCCCCCCCCCCCAGGCCTGCGGGGGCTACACCTACGCCCTGCACGTTCGAAGCATGCTGTGCAATCTCCCAACTATACTGCGGATTTACCTACTGGGACACTCCAAACTGTTCATGTTCAAATTCCACCGCGACTACATTCGGCCGAAGTACGAGGACCGAGCCAAACTCCTTTTCACCGACACTGACATAGTAAGTGTCTTATATCCTGAAGCATAGTTGGGCACATTTCAGGTACTTGGAGAAAAATAATACTGCGATAAATAGAGAGCAGTGACCAACATGACAAAAATCAACTCCTGTAGAAAAGTCAGCAAAGATGCTTTCAGTGGAAAATCTGACCCTCCATAGTGTTACAAATATGTCACTAGCTTGCTTCTTCTAGTCCGTTCATCCCCAAGTTAATTCTCAAAGGGTGATTATTCACCAATACCGAGATAGCGGGAAGGCTACCAGTAATGAAATTAGGCGAATGACTGCAGTATGATACAAACTGTATATATTTTCTGGTTTATCACCTGGGGTGTACCTGTGGATGCAACAAGAATTGTGTGGGAGGGTGCTTAAGTATGGAATTATTGTTATAACCATTGTTAATATTGTCAGCATCGTCTGTGATTGGACAGCCAAAGTTCAGAGAACGTGTATACTGACGTTCGTATCTAGAAACATGCGCTGTGTGCCGTCAGAAACCAAAACAACATTGCCAAAGAAAATGTATCTACTTCCAATTCACGAAAAACAAACTAAATGTCAAGATAAAACCAAAAACCGATAAAGAGGCAATCAAGTTGAGAATGGTTCGGCCTCACAAATAAGTGATATCAACTAAATAAAAATAAAAAAATTAACAAAAAACTAACACAAAACCAAAAACAGATAAAGTGGCGACTAAGTTGAGAATGGTCCTGCCTCTGAAAGGAGTGATATGAAATTAAAATATATTGAAAATGGCCACTTATACGTGGAATATTATTACACACCAGCAGGCTGGTTGAGTACCTACACAATTTTAAAAAATGTGATATCAGATAAAAAAAATCAAAACTCATAAAAGGGACCGGCAAGTTTGGATTGGTTCCGATTGGTCCGGCTTTCAAAGGAGTGATATCAATACACCAAAACATTCGCCAAGTTAATAAGTTATTTGCACCGACTAATAGTTGGAAGGTGCAAAATTCGAGCATCACGGAGGAGAAAGTCTGCCTCAAAGCTCGTCAACAGCTATCACTCCCCGAAATGTCATGACTCCGGCCACAAGTGCTAACACCATCCGGCAACATCGTGGAAAGATTAACAAAGAAGTAGGTAAGTCTCAAGCAATTTCTGAATATCGTCCTTTCGTTTCACGCTCTTTTCAGTCACGAGGACTGGCAGTGTCTCTCGTACCGAGCGTATTTGTGGTTTCAAATTTTTCTCCAGGTTTGCCGCACCACTTTGGTCAAACCCCGCTTTCCATTCAGCTTTCAACCTCTATTTGACCATCTTACTTTGATTTTTTCGTACCTACGGTCACACGTATCATCATACTGAACTCCCTCATTCCCATCACTTATGGGGTTCTGGCAAGCTGCACCAAAGCATGTAAGGAACACAGCTGCACATGATAGCCGCCCTTTCCTAGTGCATGCCTTCGGCAATGTGCGGGATACTGCTCGATGCTGTAATTGGCACCACAGCACATTTATCCCACTGTGGTAGAGAAGAACACAATCTATATTAACCCCGACGTAGCTTTTGGGGTTCCCGGGAGTTCCAGCAAGCACTAAATAAAAAGACATGCTGCCGTTCCTCTGAAGAATTCATCGAGTATCAAAGTATATGTAGAAGATAGAATTTAGGTGAACCCAGGGACTTCTTCCTTTAAAGTACCCAGTCTGGCCAGACCTGCCCGCACCACCAGTCATGTGCCCAAACCATGCAAACCAGACATAAACACAGACCGATAATGCTACAAACCTTCATGTGCCCTAACCGAAAAAGTAAACACACTCCATCATTGTAACAGCGAACCCCGTCCTTCGTGCCCCCGAAAAATCTGAAAAAGACATTCAGCACTCATACCATAAAAAGCAAACCAATAACCGTTGCCACAGCTTCAGTTAGAACACCGAGGTGGTTGAGAGCGATTCGGGAGGTCTGCATGGCTACACAGAACCTTAAATTCTCTGCAGATTTATCCGTTATGGAGAATAGCTCACCCTAGTTTCCTTGGCCTCGCCAATGCGCTCACCACATTGATTTGGACCCCTACATCAGTGTTACTAATGCAGAAATGGTCGGGGCTCGAAAACCTGCAGTGTGGGCTTCATGAAACTCGGTATCAAAGTAGCCCTCGTCGCCCCCCTCCCCCTTCCCGCATTTTAACCCTATCCCCATGTCCACCAGCGGCCAAATAAAAAAGCCACGTTACGCCCCCCCCCCCCCCCGAATTGGCTTCACCACGGACGTATGGAGTTAGCCATGCTATCGCAGGAAAAATGAATAGTGGTCGGATCACAGCCAAAATCGGCATGCACCCGGGGGATGATGCCAGATGGATAGCACCGGAAGATGGATGCCCTTGGACCAACCCTGTGGCGCTGGTGACCCATAACTCACTTTTTGTAACACTAAGAGTGTTATGGAAAATTCGTCAAACTGTTGGGGTTCGAAAACCAGCAGTGTGGGCAACTTGAAATTGTGTGTGTCGATGCGTCTCGTTCCCTCCCCCGCATTTCAAGCCCATCCCCAGGTCCATGCACACTGCGCACCCCGTGAGCGGCGCTATTCGAAAAAACCCTTTGACGCCACTTGGAAATATCATTACGAGTGTTTGGGACGCGCGGTTAAGCAGTCGGGGATCAAAACCAGGAGTGTGGGCATCATGGAACGCAGTGTCAGGGTAGCCCTCGTGCTCCCCCGAATATTTCAGGCCTATTCTTTCCGTACGCACCCTGTTAGCGGTGCTATTTGAACAAAAACCAGCGACGTCACTACAAAATAGCATCACGAGTGTTACGGCTGCGCCGTAATTGGCTTACAGCTCAAAAACCAGCAGTAGGGACAGCGTGAAACTTGGTGGTTCAGGGTAACCATCGTCCGTCCACCCATTTACGCCTACCCCTATGTCCGTGTGCACCCTGTGAGCCGAGCTACTCAAAAAACACCTACAACAACCTAAAAAAGCTGTGTGATGGCCCCCTATTATTGGCTTCACCACGGATGTATGGAGTTAGTGTTGCTAGTGCAGGAAA
Organism: Lithobius niger; assembly: GCA_023313725.1. Taxonomy (NCBI): domain Eukaryota; kingdom Metazoa; phylum Arthropoda; class Chilopoda; order Lithobiomorpha; family Lithobiidae; genus Lithobius; species Lithobius niger. Next base: position 28,627 of record JAHWFP010059709.1, on the reverse strand, counting down.
AAGGACAAGTGGTCGGGTTGCGGCTAAAATCAGCATGCGCCCAGGGACGATGCCAGATAGAGGGCACCGAATGATGGGTGCCCTTGGACCAATCCTTTGGCGCTGGTGACCCTAAGCGCATTTTTCATTGTATTACGAGTGTTCTGGAAAATCGGTCAAATGGTCGGGGCTCGAAAACCGGCAATGTGGGCTTCATGAAGCTCGGTGTCAAGGCAGCCCTCGTGCTCCCCATCCCATATTTTAGCCTATCCCTATATCCATATGCACCCTGTGAGTGACGCTTTTTGAAAAAAAAACTCTACGACACCACTACAAAATAGCATTAAGAGTGTGAGAGTCACGCGGTTATTTGCAAATAACTCAAGAACCAGCAATAGGAGCATCATGAAACTAGTCAGAGTAGCCCTCATCTGTCCGCACATTTCAAGCCTACCCCCATGTCCAAGCAGATCCTGTGAGCTGAGCTACTTGATAAAAACCCTGCAACAACCTAAAAATGCCGTGTGATGGCCCAACTGAATGCTGGCTTCGTCACGCACATATGGAGTTAGCGCTGCTAGCGCAGGAAAAGGAAAAAGGAAAAGTGGTCCAATCGCGGCCAGATGGAAGGCACCGAAAGATGGGCGCCCCCCCCCCCCACCAAACCTCTGGCGTTGGTGACCGTAAACACACTTTTCATTGCATTACGAGTGTTACGGAAAATTGGTTAAACGGTCGGTGCTCAAAAACTGTCTGCTTAAACTTCATGAAACTTGGTGTCTAAGTAGCCCTCCACATTCCACGCATTTTAAGCCTATCCTCAGGTTGGTGCGAAGCCTGGGAGCCGAGCTATTCAGAGACAACCTAAAATGTTACTTCGAAAAATTGTTTAAGTTACACAGATATGCTGTTTTTCAACAATCACTCGTGCTTTTTGTCTAAAACTTGGTAGGCAGGGTTATTTCATAATCGTAAAGTGATCTAGCCTATCCCAAGGTCGTAGCTCGTCTCGTTCGGCCGCTATTGACGGCCGAAGTATTTAACATGGGTTTACCTCATAGGCCTATACTTAAAATCGATTTTTATTTTAAAACTACTGTTAAATAGTTCTACTGGTCTGGTATTTTTGGACACCCAGAAGACATGATTAACTTTGTGCATACCGAGTTTGAAGTGGTAGTACATTCGGTTTGGGTTTGGCGAAATTGAATACGACTGAGAGCACTGGGTGTCAAAAGTCTGGATTTTTTCCTGTGGGTGATAGTGCTATGAATTTTTTTGGGTGCTGAAACGGTTCATTGGGCTGGGTGCACACCACTTTTGAAGAGTCTAGGGCAAATGGTTCAGCTTTGGCAAACTTGAACGTCCTTGGACAAGCTGATTGAGATTGCTGTACAGTGTGCGGGATGACAAACACGTCTAGTCGCAAGTTGTGTGCTAGGGTCCCACGGACCAAGACTGGTGCCCCTTACAAGCGATCACCAAAACACAACACAAGGGGGTTCTGTGGCTTCCAGGCCAGCCCGGTGGGCGCTTAAGCGTGCTGAATGGTCAGCCTTTGCTGAGGCCGCCGTGTTTCAGCGCGCGGTTGAGGACTTTTCTGATGTGGATGAACTTTCCACTCATTTCACTGATGTGGTCCTTGCTGCTGCTCATGCTACTATCCCGCGTACGTCCACACAGCCGCGGCGGGTTCCTGTTCCGTGGTGGACGCCTGATTGCGGGCAGGCCATTCAGGCCCGCCGGCGGGCATTGCGTGCATTCACGGTCAGCCCGACTACTGACAACTTTGCTGCGTTTAAGCGCTGTCGTGCCCGTGCCAGGTATGTCATCCGTGAGGATAGACGTGCTTCGTGGGCAGCTTATGTTTCGTCAATCACGCGCTCCACGCCTTCTCAGCAGGTGTGGCGGAAGGTGCGCCAGATCTCGGGGAGGAGCGTGCCTTCCCCAGTTTCACAGCTGAAGGTGGCGAATACCGTAATCTCTTCTGTGCCGGATATCGCCAATTGTCTTGCGTCTACATTTGCGCGGGTCTCGAGTGATGACCATTATGATCCTGGTTTCCTCGGGATTAAGCGTAGAGAAGAGGCTCACTCTCTTGACGTTCGTGTCGGGCGACTCTTTCCCGCCAGTTTGTCTTGGAGAATGGTGTGTCTCAAGGAGGTGTTCTTAGTGTTATCTTGTTTGCTATAGGGATTAACCCCATTGCTGAGCAAGCTGCTGTTCCCCAGTCATTGTTTGTCGATGACTTCGGCCTGCGCTTTCGGGCAGCTCGCATGCAGACCTGCGAGCGGCAGCTACAGCTGGCGATTAACAAAGTCCAGACCTGGGCGGTCAGTAATGGTTTCCGGTTTTCTCCGGACAAGACTGTGTGCGTCCACTTTTGCCGCGAATGAACACTGCACCCAGATCCTTGCCTGTACTTGGGACAGGCACAAATTCCTGTTGTCCCACAGGCACGTTTCCTGGGTCTGGTGTTCGATTCCTGGCTATCTTGGCTTCCACACTTGCGTCAGCTTAAAGACAAGGCTTTGCGGGCGCTTAACATCTTGCGGGTCCTGTCAGGCACTTCATGGGGTGCCGATCGCACTGCCATGTTGCGCCTCTACCGAGCCCTTGTCCGCAGCAAACTTGATTATGCGTGTATGGTCTATGATTCGGTTAGTGACTCGACTCTCCAGATGTTGGACACTGTGCATCACAGTGGTCTGCGTGTGGCGACTGGGGCATTATTTCGAACTTCTCCAGTGGTCAGCCTCTATGCTGAGGCCTCGGAGCCACCTTTGGCCATTCGTCGGCGACAGCTTGCCATTCAGTATGCTGTACGTTTGCGTGCTGTGCAATCCAGTCCTGCTTGGTCCATGGTTTTTGGGCCAGACTTGCGAGTTGGTAGACGCAGGGTGGGTAAGGGTGATTTCAGCGATAGGCTCCAGCAGTCCTGTCAGGAGATAGCCTTCGAAATGCCCTGCGTCTTAATGCTTGGGAGGATGCCAGTTGCCCCTTGGCTTGTCCCAAGTGGCAGTTTCATTTTCGCTCTGGCGTCCTACCCGAAGGGTTCCACTCTACCAGCAAGGAACTTACAGGAGTTCCGGCGGCTGAGTTCTCAGTACGCCGGTTATCAGCGCCTGTTTACTGATGGGTCGAAGTCAGACGTTGGCGTGGCATGTGCTTGTGTGTGTAAGGGAGTAACGGTTGCCCATCGCCTTCCATTAGGCTATTCTGTGTTTTCTGCTGAGCTTTTGGCTCTTGGTTTGGCGGTGGAATGGGTCCTTGACCTTCAGGGCACGCATGTATTATCTTTAGTGATTCCATGAGTGCCCTGGAGGCCTTGGCGAATTACAATCCTCGGAACCCCTTGACACAACGTGTCCAAGCTTTGCTTTTCCGCTTGCCTGGCCAGCGGAAAACCGTGATTTTCTGCTGGATCCCGGGGCATGTTGGGATAGCAGGGAATGAGCAAGCTGATTCTGCTGCGAAAGGGGCCCTTTCTGGCCCTCTCGGTAGGGATCTCAGCCTTGTTCCCTCAGGCGCCTTCCCAACTCTGCGTCTGAGGTTACACGCTTTTTGGCAAACCTTGTGGGATGGACAGGACGGTAATAAATTACGGGCTATTAAAGACACTGTCGAGGAGTGGCACTCGGCGTGTCGCCGCAGTCGCCGTGAGGAGGTTGTGTTGGCCCGTTTGCGCATTGGTCACACCTGACTTACTCACTGTTTTGTTTTGCGGGGGTTGACCCTCCTGAATGTTATTCGTGTCGACGGCCACTTACGGTCCGTCACTTACTTGTTGATTGTCGCCTTCTTGATGGTGTTCGTCGTTGTTTCCATCTTCCGCATGACATTGCGCATCAGTTGGGCGATAAGTCTGTCCTCCTGTCCGGTGTTTTTCGATTTTTGCAGGAGGTACAGATGTATGACAAGATTTAGATTAGGGGTTTGAAAAACATCTCTGTAATGTGTGGTGCAGTGGCAACCCGGACCACTGCACTGTGACTGAGGTTGGCGGTAATGACCAAGTTGTCGACGCGCCATTAAGCCTCAATCCCCCCCCCCCTTACAACGTGTGGTGGAATAACGAACACGTCTTGTAGCAAGATGTGTGCCATGGTCCCAAGGCCAAAGACTCATGTTCCTTGCAATGGCGCCGTGCGTGGTCGAAGCTAGACGGTTAGAGTCTACTGTTAGGAGGTCAGAAAAATCCATACCTGATATCCCAGGATCAGTCTCAGTGAGAAACCCACACCTGGCATTCCAGGTTCTGGCTTAGGTTCATCATACGCTTCACCACTTACGAGTTGGGAGTTAGTCTCTGGCAGTGAGGCATAAATTTTAACCGTCACCTTGCTTGACCAAGCCAAAATAGTATTACGAGTGTTAGGGCCACATGGCTGATAACTCAGAGACCAGCATTGTGCAAAGATTTGTGTGTCATGGACCCAGGGCTAAAGTCTCGAGTTCTTCACAATGGGGACGTGCTAGCCGAAGCCAAACCGAAAGCAACAGTGTGCGAAATGACAAACACGTACTCTGGCAAGTTGCTTGATATGGTCCCAGGGCCAAACACTCGAGTTCCTTGCTACGGGGATGTGCATGGTCGAAGCCAGACGAATACCTTACAAGCACGGTAACCCAACGTTAATACTATCACTACTCCTCATGACATCGCGCATTAATTACATATCATGTGAAGAGACAGAAGAAGCATACAAAAAATAATAATACAAAATGCCACGCTCAACACCAACAACCAAATCAAACACAAGTCAACCACCAACAAAGCACAAATCACTGAAACAAAAACAAGCAACACAAAACAAGACCGAATTCAACTAAATATTGCCAAGAACAGGCGCCGGTTCCAAACTACTCTCCGGTGCCGTCCACACCATTCCATCTCATAACACAAAGTGAACCATCATGCGTCACCACAAGACAAAGAACAGACCAAGAGTAAAGAGTAGAAAAAGGAACATAACAGAGCAACTATAAAAACTCCAAAACAATCATGAACTCGGCAACATAAGGGAAATTTAATCAAAACACAACAGCAAAACAAAAACACCCAAATGAGTGAAATGAGTCATCACAGCAGAGAAAATGGAGACCAACAGGTAGAAGTGACATCCAACAGTTACTCAAAGAAACAAGGTGACGAAAGTAAGAAAAAAATACATCTCACGATAATGAATGAAATCAAAAGAAAAAGGGTACGTGGAAAAAGAGAACGAGAAACCCTTAAACGAACAATAAAATTAGTGAAATCAAACGCGAAGCAAGGAAGTTGGGAACAAAACACAAAGAACAATAAAATAAGGCAATAAAAAAACAAAAAGGTTACAAAATTCAATAAAACGAGTAAAGAAACATCCACCAAACACATTACACAAAGAAACACGAAAATACACCCCTAAAAAGTAGGACAGGCACCACAGAAGATGATGGTCACCAGATCATCACAGCACAGGACCAACACCAAACAGTTCTAAGCTCAAAATTTCCCAGGATCACACCTCCCAAAAAAAATCATCTGGATAACAAAAGTGTGCAACTAGTACCGGCTCAACAGATGAGGGCAGTAACACCAATTAATGCAATATCCAAACAAGTCACACCAAGACACACAAGTTAATGATGGTAAACCTTCAGCTCATAGGTGCAGTAAGTACCCCCTAACAACTTGCCCTTGACAGGATCTTTGAGTTTACAGGTGTGATAAGCCAACTTTTTCTCTATCACAAATGGGCCAGTCCATCACTCCGCCAATTTACTCGTGAAGGACTTCTGTTTTGAGTAAAATAAGTGAAACCGGTGCAACATCTCATAACCCACCTTGTATACAGAGTCAGTGTGGTGAGGATCCATGTTAGCCTTGTTCACGTCCCGCTGTTCTGAAAAGTTAGTGCAAGTGAGTGAAATGGCTTCAAACAACCTCATTGTCAGGTGCACCGCCGATGCCACTGCATCCGTCATCAGGCCAGAAGCTTCCTCCAAATCCACGTCAGTTCGGAGCCTCATCTTTCGGCCCATACTAAGGAAGGCCAGTGAAAACTTAGTTGCTCGAGAGAGCATAGAACAAAGAGCCATATCAACAAGGTGAAGGTTCTATTTCCCACTTCTTCTGAGCTTTAGCAGCCCTACTTCGAATTACGCCTTTGAAGCTGCCAATGAACCTTCTACATTGTTTCCAGCTGGAGCATAAAAGGAAACAAACTTCTGCTCAGTGCTGTAAGTTTCATGACTGATCTAATTAAACCTCGCCATTGTGCCACAGCAACAGCCTGAGATTACCATACCTAGAGGAAACCTTACGAGACAGTGTTTCAGCGACCACGGGAGCAGTCGCGGTACGAAGGGCAAAGATGGTGAGTATATCTATCACCACCAAAAGGAACCTGTTACTCCTAAATGAGGTCGGGAGAGGCCCAGACAAATCAATAGAATAACAATCGCTAGACAACATGGGAATGGGAGGGGAACCACGCAGTCCATTGTGGCCAGTATGGTCATGTTTGCAAGTCAGGCAGGTGTGACACTTGCAGATATGGTTTTAAACATCTCTAACCATGCCAAATCAAGTACATTGCATTTGTAGGATCTGCACAGTCCTCACCACTACCATGTGACCAGTAACAGTACCACAATGTACCTCAACGATCACCCGCTTTCGTTCTTCAGTTGGTACCAAGATACAAAAACAGGCCTCACCGACCTTATCCTTAAAGGTGCAACCCGCCAAATAACCCTGGATGGATGCACCATACAAGACTTTAATAGGAGAAGTTCCACTGCTTCGATATGGGAAATTTAGTACTCTCAGTGATGAACACATGTACCATACTCACGATTGGATCATTTGCCTGAGTAGAAATGATGCGAGCTTTATCCCTCTCCTCAAGGCGGACAGCGATAGTGGTAAATACATACTGAGATAGACAGTCAGGCACAGTGTTGGAGGACCCATTACGATAGATGATGTCAAAGTCATAACATGTAAGACGCAAAGCCCAGGGAGAGACACGACCTATAGGATCACGAGCGGATCTCAACCAAGTCAACGATGCATGATTGGAAATCACCAAGAACTTCTGACATTCCACATATGGACAAAACAAATCAACGGCCCTGAGAACAGACAAGTCCTCTCTCTCCACCATGGAGTACTTAACCTCATGAGGGCACAGCAGGCAACTGGCATAGCATATGGCCCGAGGACCATTCATACCATCCTGAAGAAGGACTGTCCCAATTCCAATGATGGACCAATTACAGCATAATGTGAACTTCTTGGAAAAATCAGGTGTCGGCAATGATGGGAGCACTGGTGAGATGTTTCTTGAGATTTAGGATCGTTCTTCAACAAGTCAAAGAGAGGGTTCACAATTGACTGTACCCTTCCATGTACGTGCAGAAAAAGTTCTACATCCCAAGGTAAGACCTGAGTTCCTTCAGCCATTATGAAAACTTGATATTGTTATTGGCTTCAATCTAGGTTGGATCAGGAGAAATGACCTCAGACGACAAGATGAACCCCAACACCCTAGTTTCGGACAAGTGAATTCAGCCCAAGTTTACAGTAAGGTCAGCAAAGCTCGAACGACCCAAGACAAAGTCAATCTTCCAGCAATGATCGTCGAAATCCTACCTAATGATACCAAATCATCTTGAAATTGAAAGATACCTACTAACTCGCTGGTCCTCATAAGTTTGTCGATCATTCTGTGAAACGTCTTACATGAATTCTGTACAACAAACATAACGTAAAGAGGCTTGTAATGTGCTCCAGGAATGCTGAAAGCAGCCCTATGACTAGATTCTGCGTCGAGAGAAATCTGACGATACGCAGATTTCAACTCGATGGTGGTGATGTATTCGGGCGTCTCGAGCTGAGAGTTGGTAGCATCAATGAATGGAAGAGGGTATGCATCGGGGATGTGATGGCATTCAGACCTCAAAAATTAATTAAAAATCTATTCCACCATCGGGCTTAGGTTTAAGGAAGCAGAGGAGGATTAAGGACTGTGGGAGTGACAAATGCGACAATCCTTGAGGAGCTGAAACATAGCTTCATTCAACTTAGCAGCCTTTGCAAGATTGATGGGAATAGGCGACGTTGCAATGGGCTTATCGGTCGTGACATCAATGTACATGAATGCAGTTCGACACTAACCTGATTCCACTCGAAAAACATGATCGTTCTTAGGAAAAACATTTCTCATCCTGGCCATCTCATTACACTCCCGCGGACTACGCTCAAGAAGCTTCTCCTATCTGATGAGATCATCGACCAAGGAACAAACCAAGTTTTCAAACATGTATATCTTAGTCTCAGAAGGTCCTGGTGTGACCTGTTCTCATTGACGATATTAGGTTGAATCAAAGTCCTCGACATCTAGTTAGTGCCGAAAATGAGACACAGGGGCAAATTGGAGCAAACCACAAATGAGTCTGAATTGGTTTGCCCAGCAACGGGTAACGAGATCCATCCACCTATGATAATCCTTGCCCCATTATCAGAGAACAAAACAACAAGAAACTGCTTACACACGACCTTATCACCCAAGAATCGACATCATCCTTGCTTACCAAAGACAAAACACTCCCTCTGTCCCAAATACCAGTGCAAACATGTTCGAAATTCAACACGGGCACTTATAACCTTTCACCTAACCATAGAAGGTGCAATCTAGGCTGGTTGCCGTTCCATGCAAGTCCGGGGTGACTACACCCAACTCAAAACAGAGCCACCAGGGTAAGCTTCCCCCTTACCTTATACCTCGAAGAGAAAGACATTTTCCGAGTTTGAGGGACGGCAAGAGCAGAGATGCCCACTGACTGGGCTGAGGAATTCCACTCGGAGTAAAACAACAAAGACAATTTTAATTTTCAGCACTAATTCGAATTAATGTGCCTTGATCACCTAACAAACAAATATAACAACACGTTTCAAATGGGCCAAAAAATTGCATACTTCCAAATAAAAACATGATGAAAAACACTTAAAACAATTAAAAACACACAAGAAAACGGGAGAACCCACACATCCCGAACATTGGGATCGTCGCCATATTGAATGTGACGTCAGGCTGTACATCATTTCTCAAATCACATTAACTGGTAATTTTACAAAGAAATTTTTCCAGTTGGTCATCAATGGGAATTTTTTTATGGTGTTCATAACTCTTTCTTCGTTAGCAGCGATTGTGTAAGCTACCAAATTTAATCTTAATTTCTCGACTGGTTCGTGGTAAATTATTTAGGTTTCTTTAATTAAAATGTCATGCTTACAGGCCAAATTGTGTTTATACCTCTTTGCTGCCCGCATTCCTCTTTTCAATGACGTACACTCACGAAAAGCTACACTCAGACATGCACACTGTGTTTGTGTTTATATAGGCCTGACTGTACATTGAGCCAACTCAAAAGACAGATGAGTCAACCGGCCGTTGACCCTGTCGATAGTGATCACCATCTAACGTCATGGTTAGGAGCAACCGACTGTCTGATACACATGGGCCTTAGCTAACTTACGTAAACTTTGACTGTTTTCACCAGCCTTACAATTTCAGAATAATCTTGACTGGTACCCATTCTAAACTATAACCCTTGGCTACCTAAAAAGACATCTCTAGGTGTGGACTGTTATCTTCGTACCACAGTGTACCACTTACCGGAACGGGTCTATAAACAGGCAGTACGACACAATGCTGACTAGACGGTACCGTCAGTAGGACGTTCATTTTCCTTTTGCTAGACATGGAGGCCTTAGTGTCTCCTCAGTAAAATAAATCAGATATTACATGCCCCCGTACCCAAGCAAACCCACTGCCGCCTGTTTTAGTCCCCATTACAGGGAGCCTATCCCCTTTTGGGAACCAATAGTTTAGTACCAGTCTGCTGTTCCAATAAGATTCCAACAATATAGCGATGTTGTGTACCCCCCACCACTGGAGCACCAATGGTAGAGAGATCAATAAGTTTCCTGACTGAGTCTGCAAATTGTTCGCTTATGTAGGAGAAAAACGACAAAATGAAAGACATGGCCAAAAATTCCCACAATTGCAACACTTGGGATTCCAGGGTGGACGAAGAGCAGGGGGTGGAACCAAAGTGGCAGTAGGTTCACCGGGCACCATAGGAGTACTGAGTGGTGTGGAGAAACACTAGTATTAACAGGAGTGCCAACCAGATTACCAAAGAACAAGGATTTGATACCGTTTTCAAACTTCTCTGAATCATAGAAGATTCCTTCATAGCGGCATACGCACGTTGCTAAGTGCAAGTAGCCGCATCCCTGCGTGAAGCCACAGAAAAAAAAATCGATCAAACACATCATGTCTCGAAAACTTGGGGGAAATCTACAGTGTTCACTCACAGCACAACTCCAACTTGGGTTACAAGAAATAAAGGAATCGGTGGACTCGTATATTAAGTTATCGTTGGAAACACTTAATGCACATTTTGAACCAATCACATCCTCCAACACCAACTGATAATACTGCCATATTAAACGTCTAGGAATCTGAATTTAGTGGTCAGATGTTCAAATACTCTGACAGTTAAACCATGAGGCAGTCTGGAACTATGCTACTCCACTTTGGAACCCGTACGATCGAGACCCACTCCGCACACATTGACCTCTTTTTCATCAAGTGATGGAGCAGAACATCGGACAGACGAAATCCATTCAAATGGGCCTAACCTATTACACACCAGCAACAACAGACTCCACAAAATATTACTGTTCGACGAAATAACAACTGCAAAAAATCAGCTGCTGCTTAAAGAAACCGGAACATTGCACCGCCTATTGGGCCCCAGCTGAGCTATCAATGCAGTCATCACGGTACATGTGAACGCCAAAGTCAAAATTCCGCCAACTCAACACAAGCATCACCAGTTGCACCGAATACTCATCATAACTCGCCAACGTTTTCTTCTGGTCTTCAATCCACTTTGGCATTGGCTCCACCAGTGATTATTATTGGAGACTCGCAATAAAGGACTACGTTTTGGTACCAACCAGTTATCACAAACCTGGTCGTGGCCGGGTATTTCTGTCCAGGCACTGGTGGAACATATTCCATCATTCCTGGCAACGGCCCCTCCCGACGCAAACTTTGTACTGTGTGCTGGAACCAATCATTTGGGAACGGATCCTCCTAACTATATCACTAACTACCTAGGCAAAATGGGCCAAATGAGCATCTCTTCCAAATGCAAAAGTATCAATAGTGGGCCTTTTTCAACGACTTCTGGCTAAGCATCGAAATGAGGATAGAATCACAATCCAGCAAGCAACGCTGCATCGATTTAAACTTCAACTACGTATCAGTGGACTACCAAATTTGTACAGATCCCACAATGATGGCCCGTGACGGAATTCACCTCACATCTAAGGGAAAGTCGGCATTGATGGCTGAGTTTGCAATCCTACATCAGCCGTTGGAAAACTACAACCTTTAATTTGGAGTAAACCCATGATCCCAGTGTGTGGCAAACGTTCAAATCCCGGTCCAGACCTCTCGTGTCTTCTCCTCAATGCTCGTAGCATCCCCAAAAACTTAAATCACTTCCGGGCCATTTTAGCTGAATGTAAATATGACTTACCGTATTTACCCAGTTAGAGGCGCCTACCCAGTTAGAAGAGCCCCCCCCCCCATACGAAATGTTGGTAATTTTTATTATTTTTGTCCCCATTTATAAGCGCCTACATAAAATACGCAAAATTAAAAAAAGAAATAAATAAAAAATCGGGCCTGCGGGTTATACGGGAGTTTCTTGGCACGTTAAATCAAAAAAAGGCCCGTTTCTCTATAAGCCTAACGTTCACCTACCGAACTCAGCAGCAGCAGTGATACAAATCACGTGAAAATCGAATTAAAAATCGTAATTTTCCCACTTTTTGCCATGCATATCTTGTAATAATTCATGAAATCTTGTAGCTCGTTTCAAGATTTCAGTTGTTGCAACTGTTAACATCGTAATTTCAAATCAACTTTTAATTAATAGTACCAATTTCGTTCGAGTTTGAACGTCGCGTCTTTCTTCCTCCATGATCGCATCGTTGATTGCTTACTCCGTTCTGGTCCAATTTTCTGTTCCTGCACAGATGATGATGATGAGAGAAGAGTGCGTGGAGCATGTAACCGATAACCGGTTGTAGCGTGCGCTATAGTAATGGCGTTTTTCACGGACGAGCAGCGTGCACTGATGATTATGTACGGTACCATGTGTGCAATATAAGGGTAGTACACGGTACTAAAAGGCACAATAGTTTTTATTGGCGGAGCGAGCGAGCGAAGCGTAGCCTATAACGGACACCAAATTGCAAAATGTTGGTTGGTTGGTCCGTTGGTCTGTTGGTTGCACATTTTTAGTCTGGGTGGAGCCCAAACGAAAGATCGGATTGGAATGAAATTTGGTACAACGCTTGATACCCCAAACAGTATTGCTGAGACAAAATTTGACGTAAATCGAACAATTATTACAGGAGAAATAACAAATTTTCGAATTTATTTCTAACACTCACCATTGTA
>JAHWFP010059709.1:0-11112 GCA_023313725.1 Lithobius niger | reverse complement strand
GTCTGGCTTGCTTTTCTTTAGAATGGGAAACCATTTAAGTGTATCTTGTTGACTTGTAGCTTATGCTATAAAATATATTTTTTGCTTGACAACGGGATGATAAATCCCGAAACGTCGCATTTTACTGTATACATGTGCACTTGCTGGCTTTTTAAAACGTTAACAAAATTTTGGCTCTCGATTTCCGCAGACTGGCCGTGGTCAATAAGTGTTTCGTCTTCTCATGTATAAAAACTCGCGTTTGGGCTTTCGGATGTTTGTTCGTCCGTTCTTTGAGTACGCGAGCCTGGTTTGGTCGCCTTATCTTCTCCAGGATATTGATTTGTTGGAATCGGTGCAGAGAAGTTTCACTCGTAACCTGCCCAGTCTACGTGAACTTTCCCAGGGTGAACGGCTGTGGCAAACTGGTCTTGAGCCACTCAAATTAAGACGACTGAAGGCCGAACTCAGTCTTACAAACAAGATTGTTCATGGGCTATTGGCTGTCGATCTTCCTTTCTTCGAGCGACATCCATTATCGTCAACTCAGGGGAACTCCCTCAAGTTGCGTGTTCAATCCGCAAACAAAGATTGCCGCAAACATGTGTTTGCGCTACGTGTTACAACCATTTGGAATAGCCTAATGGACGATATTGTAACTGCCCCAACAACAAAACATTTTTATTAAACGTTTAAAATTATTCTCATTGAAACACTGTCTACTGCGCCCCTACCATTAGAGCTCGTGGTGTGCATGTCACTCTGTTTAACCAATTTACCTGGACCGGTGTTAGTGGCATGCCCTTCCGTCATCCACCCTTTCACGAGGAAAATTGTATTATTAGTATTATTATTAAGAAACTGAGAAAAAACTGAAGTAACCTGCAAGAAGTTCAATCTAAACTTTGGACAGCAAGTAACAAAACTTAAAAAAACTAGAAAAAAATAGAACACAGCATTTTTTAGAAGGAAAACTGTATAGTAAAAAATACCTTGATAAAAAAAAGGAAATTAAAAAAAATCAACATACTATGTTTATTGACTATGCGACGGACACAGAAATAAAACAAATAATAAAAAACCTAAAAAAGACAAATTCAACTGGATTTGAAAAAATTAAAACAGTGCATATTAAAGAAAATCATGAAAATTTTGCAGTTGCAATACGGTTGTTAATTAACAAAATGATAGACGAAGAAAAACGGCCAGAACAATTAGAAATCCAAATCTTACGCCTATTTATAAAAAAGGAATACATACTGATTATAATAATTATCGACCAATCTCTCTTCTGTCTGTTATTGATACAATTGTGGAGAAATTTTTTACAAATAAAATAAGAAATTTTTGTGAATAATTTAAATTATTGTCAATACATCAATATGGATATATTCAACGCAAAGAAAATAAATAACGACTTACTAACTGAAATAAATGAAAAAATTACACAAGTATTAAACAATGGAAAGTATGTCGGAGCAATATTAATTGATCTTCAAAAAACATTTGATTCTTTCGATATAAATATTTAAAATTCAAAATGCCACCAAATTGTAATTAGAGGGAAAATGCTAAATATTTTAAAAAGCTACTTAACAGATCGAAAACCAACTGTAAAAATAAATGATGCTTTCAGTGAACTAAATGAAATAAAATATGGAGTTCCACAGGGCTCTGTATTAGAACCTTTGTTATTTTTAATATATACAAATGACATCCACGAGCTAATTGAAAATACATTTCTTTATCTGTTTGCAGATGATATGATCTAGACACACGCTAGTGTGTCACGCCAAGTTGGGCAACAAACATCACAACAAACATCACATCAATTCAATTGTCAAAGTTGTAAACCATTGTAGCGCGACGACATTGCGTCAGTGTCTTATATCTTGAAGCATAGTTGGGCACATTTCAGGTACTTGGGGAAAAATATTAATGCGGTACAAAAGCTTAAATTGTGTTGAAATCGAGAGCAATGACCCACCTGACAAAAATTTACACGTGTTTGAATGCCAGCTATGCTGCTTTTATGCAAAATCTGCCCCTCAATAACGTTGAAAATGTGTTACTACTTAGCTAGTCTGCTCATCCTCATGTTAAATCCCATCCACCCAAAACCAAAACTGATAAGGGAAGCCGCCAAGTTTACAAAAAGGGTCGGCCTTTGAAATTAGTGATATCATTCCACCAGGGAAAGGCCGCCAAGGTTAATCCTATTAGCCAAGTTAATCACACCTACTAATAGTTCGAAGGTTAAATGAAAACTAGAAGATTGCTACAAGCGGTAGCAATCTTCAAGTTTTCATTTAACGTCCAAAGTATTATTCGGTGCGATTACTTGGCTAATAGGATTAACCTTGGCGGCCTTTCCCTGGTTGAATGATATCACTACTTTGAAAGGCCGACCATTTTTGTAAACTTGGCGGCTTCTCTTACCAGTTTTGGTTTTGGGTGGATAGCACGACTTTGATAGGCATGTGAATGTACAAAAATTCCCACGGTGTAATTGTCACCCCCTACCTTTTTTGTCTGGAGGTACTGTATTGTAAGAATGTTCTCATTCATAATTTTCACATTTGCTATTGTCATTCTAAATAAATTAATAACAAGCGTAACAATATGGTAATTGCAAGGACCTAATCAATTCCTATTGAATAAAAGATACCCTGTGTCTTACTGAATCAGTAATGAGAAATTTATTCGGGTCGTGGGGGCAGATAATTCATTTTGAATTCGCGTACCTTAAAAAAAAAACGATTTGGATTCGGCGGGAAAAAAACGACCAAACCTTTGCAATGATAGATACTCCGTCTCTTAGTGAACCATTCCATTCTGAATTTTAATTGTGGCCGTGGCCTGCTGCCATGCATCCCAAAAACAACCTAACTACACTAAGGATGACATACACACAAATCACATCAACACTAGGCTCTACATCTAGACACAACAACACCACTGTGTCACACTCTATCATCTGCTCTATCACTGCTAATACACTGTTACGCCGCACTGTACACCAAAGGGTTCAAAGGGTTTGACGAGCGTTAACCACTCCTGGTCATCTGCCCGAAGCCCTAAGGCCTATGTACACCACCTATTTGCAACAACAATGAATTCTGACAATTAGGTATTGAAACGATAAGCGTGCAACACTTAAGCTATAATCTACTGTTGGATGATAATACAAATAATGGTTACTACAATAATTTTGCTCTTACGAGCCACTTCAGGACCACGTGGTTCTAGTTGCAACCCCCATTTTAGAAAAAGACAAACCCCCCATATGACGCTTTACCTGTCTGCCGAAATTTAGATCTGGCAATTTTCCATAATCAGCTGTAGACGTTATACCCTATGAGAATTAACATGGGAGCCTGCGGACTACTTACTACTTACTAGTTACTAGTTACTAGTCACCAGTAACACAAATCAACGTTATTGAGGACACTTTCTCTCTATGAAGGACACGTTCCCACATTTTCGTGTTGAGTTTTTCTTTGTTACTGGACCCAAGACACCTGATTCAAACGATTTGCAAAGATTTCTACCGCATGGGGAATTTACACCAGTATGCTGAAATCAAGTATAAGTTGGTTTCAGTTAAAAGACACAGTCTGCTAGTGAGCCGCCATCTGACAACAAAATTACGCTCTAACAATTACGCTCTAACAATTACGCTCTAACAATTACGCTCCAACAACAATAAAACGTCTACTTGGCGGCGATACACTAGCGTGTGTCTAGATAGGGTGATTATTCATCGATTCCGAGATAACGGGAAGGCTTCCAGCTATGAAATTGAAAGAATGGGTGCACTACAATACGAACTGCGTACCTTTAATGGTTTAGAGCCTGGGGGCGTAACAAGGATGGCGTGGGAAGGCGCGTAAGTACGAAAATATTGTTATACCATTGTTACTATTGTTGGCATCGTCTCTCATTGGACGGCCAAAGTTCCGACAATGAGAACGTGTATACTGACGTACGAGCCTAGGCACATATTAGTGTATCACGATAAGTCTAAACAACGTTGCAAAGAAATTGTATTCACGTCCAATTCACGAAAAATAAACCAATAGTCAAAACAAAGCAAAATAAACAAAGCCAAAAACTGATAAGGAGGCCACCAAGTTGAGAGTGGTTCGGCCCTTCAAAGGAGTGATATCAACACACCAAAACTAACTAAATACATAAAACTACAACAAAATTAAATCCAATCCAAAAGCCAATAAAGAGGTGACTAAGTTGAGAATGGTTGAGCCTATAGGCAAAAGGTAGTAGCAAATTGTTGAAAACCAATTTCTTGTTGACGTGGCGCTTTATTACTCATCTGCACGGTAGGGGAGTTGAGTCAATACACAATTAAAAAAAGAAGTGATATCATATCAAAAACTAAAACTGGTAAAATGGGCCGACAAGTTCCGAATGGTTCGGCCCTTCAAAGGAGTGATATCAACATACCAAAACATTCGGCAACTTAATCGCATCGAATAATACTTAGGACGTTAAATGAAAACTTGAACATTGCTACCGAAAGTAGCAATGTTCTAGTTTTTATTTAACCTTCGAATTATTAGGCGGTGTGATTAACTTGGTGAATGTTTTGGTGTGTTGATATCACTCCTTTGAAGGTCCGAACCATTCGGAACTTGGCGGCTCCTTTTACCAGTTTCGGTTTTTGATATGATTCAATTATCCATAAACAATACTGAAGAAGATATGAAATATAATATTACAGAAGGATTTTGATATAATAAACTGCTGGTTCAATGAAAACGAATCTAGACACACGCTAGTGTGTCGCGCCAAGTTAGACAACAATATCACAACAAACATCACATCAATTCAATTGTCGAGGTTGTAAACTATTGTAGCGCGACGCCATTGCGTCAGTGTCTTATATCTTGAAGCATAGTTGGGCACATTTCAGATACTTGGGGAAAAATAATAACGCGGCACAAAAGCTTAAATTGTTTGTTGAAAACGAGTGCAATGACCCACCTGACGAAAATTAACTCGTATTTGAATGCCAGCTATGCTGCTTTCAAGGCAAAATCTGCCCCTCAATAACGTTAAAAAACGTATGTGTTACTACCTAGCTAGTCCGCTCATCCTCATGTTAAATCCCATCGGGTGATTATTCATCGATTCCGAGATAACGGGAAGGCTTCCAGCTATGAAATTGAACGAATGGGTGCAATACAATACGAACTGCGTACCGTTTATGGTTTGGATCCTGGGGGCGTAACAGGGATGGAGTTGGACGGCGCGTAAGAACGAAAATATTGTTATAACCATTGTTAGTATTGTCGGAATCGTGTCTCATTGGACGGCCAAAGTTCCGACAATGAGAACGTGTATACTGACGTACGTGCTTAGGCACACACTAGTGTATGACGACAAATCTAAACAACGTTGCAAAGAAATTGTATTCACGTCCAATTCACGAAAAATAAATCAAGTGTCAAAACAAAGCAGAATAAACAAAGCCAAAAACTGGCAAGGAGGCCACTAAGTTGAGAGTGGTGCGGCCCTTCAAAGGAGTGATATCAACACACCAAAACTAACTAAATGTAACAAATTACAACAAAATTAAAACAAACTTAAAAGCCAATAAAGAGGTGACTAAGTTGAGAATGGTTCGGCCTATAGGCAAAAGGTAATAGCAAATTGTTGAAAACCAATTTCTTGTTGACATGGCACTTTATTACTCATCTGCACGGTAGTGGAGTTGACTCAATAAACAATTTAAAAAAAGGAGTGATATCAAAATCAAAAACCTAAACTGGTAAAAGTGGCCGCCAAGTTCCGAATGGGGGGAGATGAGGCTTAATGGCGTGTCGACAGCTTGGTCAGCTTCCGATTGGTTCGTCCCTTCAAAGGAGTGATATCAACACACCAAAACATTCGCCACCGAATAATACTTTGGACGTTAAATGAAAACTGGAACATAGCTACCGAAAGTAGCAATGTTCTTGTTTTCATTTAACCTTCGAATTATTAAGCGGTGCGATTAACATGGCGAATGTTTTGGTATGTTGATATCACTCATTTGAAGGGCCGAACCATTCGGAAGTTGCCGGCCCCTTTTACCAGTTTTGGTTTTTGATATGATTATACATTAGTGAGGACAAAACTATAACAATGATAATTACTGTAGCCTACCCAAAATGAAGCTTAAATTAAAATTTGAGATTTTCGTACAAGGCGAAAATTGTAAATATATTAACACCGGAAAATTGATTATAAATATTGCAATAAAACGTGTAGAACACTGGTAATAAAAGAAGAGACAAAATATTTAGGTATTACAATTGATAATCACTGGAATTTCAAAAAACATGTTAAAAACACCATAACAAAGTTAAGGCTAGTTTTAGCCAAACTGTATCAAATAAACAACATACTTGATTTTAAAAATAAAAAAAAATGTTGTATGATGCCTGGATTGATACCAAACTAAGATAAGCAATTGAAACCTACGGTTTTGCCACTGGTTACATAATTGATAAACTACAAAAAATTCAAAATAAGATTGTTAAAGGTTTATTTGGAGACAAACAGAAAAAAAATGAAAATTCTTAGAAATCATAAAATTAGGAGACCTAATATTTGTTAAAAATAACTACTTTGAAAATACTCACAAAAACATAAACCAACATAGAAAACAGGGATTAGGAGAATACAAAAATAGATTTATTTTACTACGTTTTTTCAACACATACGGCACTAGAAATAAAAAGTATTATGTACCAACTATATTTAACAAATTACCTGATAAACTATTAACATATAACAAACAAATCTCAACTCTTAACAGAACTAAAGAAATACTTAATACAAATAACAAAGAAGTTATAAGAGATGTCAATGATAATTGAAAATTGTTGTGCAATGAAAATTAACCTAAATAATGGGAACCCTGAGAACTAACATTTATATAATTTTCCCTTTTGTTTTTCTCTATGAGTAAAATGCATGTTTATTTTTTTGTGTTGTTTTTTGTTATTTATTGACGGTTGTATGTATATGCTGCTCACACAAACTTATTGTAAGTTCGAGCATTGTTTCGCAAATAAATTTATTATTATTATTATTATTATTATTATTATTATTATTATTATTATTATTATTATCATGTATTATCATTATTATTATCATGTATCGACCTAATTTACAGCAAACTTCAACATTTTTTGTATAACTCCTTTGTAATAAAAATAAAAATTGCGGATCATTACTTCACGGCAATTCAAATTTGGTGTGAAGAATACTCGCCTAATGAACAGGCACAGAAAAGTACATATTATCAGCAACTCAATCACAAAGGTGTTAATTTACAGCTTAAAAATTATAACTGGAATTATTTACACAAACTTAGTAGACCTAATGATATTTACAATGAAATTGAAACCGTGGTTAAAAATATTTACAATAGTAATACTATCACAAAGTCTCATAGAAATTTAAAAATAAATAAAAATAAAAATGAACAAAGACAGGAATGGATGAACTCTGATCTATTGAAAATAGTTAACGAAAAAAATAAACTTTGGAATACAATTGCTAAAACAAATATTCCTAATGTAAAGGACTTAGAAAAATACAAAGCACTTAAAAAAAATGTTACAAAACAAATTCTGGTTGCCAAAGCAGAATACTACAAAATATTCTTTGAAACAAATAAACATGATGGTAAAAAAATTTGGGATAAAATAAATACAATAAGTGGACTCAGTAAGAAAAAAAATGGTAACTTAGATGAACAAATAAAAAAAAATTTCAAAGAAAATAATACACAAATGCTTTGTAACAATTTTGCCAAATACTTTGACCAAGAAGTACCACTATTGAAATTACAAAAAAACAAAGATAACGCTTCTAAAACAAAAAATAAAACTTCAAACACAAGAAATACAAGCACATGTATTAATTCTTTTCAAGTTGTAAAACCAACCACACAAAATATTATCACAATTATGTTAAATTTAAACTTAAAAAAATCTTGTGGATATGATGGTTTTTTATTGGAACATTTTGTCAATAATAAGGAAAATTCAGCAGATTTCTTGAAGATACTTATTGATGCAATTATTGATTCTGAAATTTGGCCTGATAGCCTAAAAAAGCAAGTTATAAGACCTATATAAAAAAAAAGTGAAAAAAACTTTTACAGTAATTACAGGCCTGTTGCTTTACTCCCAGTTCTTAATAAAATCATTGAAAAATATTTTGCTAATTGCATTTCTAATTTCTTAAATAAATTTAAACTTCTGAATAAAGCTCAATATGGATTCAGACAGGGACTTGGGACTATAAATGGACTAAATGTCATTAATAATAAAATACTTAATGCTTTAGATAATAGTAATCATGTCGGCCTAATCTCTATTGATCTGAAAAAGGCCTTTGATACAATTGACAATAAAATACTGCATAATAAACTTTACAATATTGGTATTCGTGGAAAAATATTAAATATTCTAGCAAGTTATCTGAACAACAGACAAAGTTGTGTAAAAATTGCTAATTCACAAAGTGAATGGGCTAAGGTTCAATATGGGGTACCACAGGGCTCAATTCTTGGCCCTATGTTATTCTTAATTTACATAAATGATATTACTGAAAGAATCCATAAATGTCATATCACCCTATATGCTGATGATATTCTCATTGTTTCTATTCATAAAAAACAAAATTTAATGGTAAAAAACTTACAAAGCGAATTTAACAATATTAATCAATATCTTTATGATAACGAACTTTACATCAACAATGAGAAAACCAACTTTTTGCATGTATCTACATCTCATACTGAAAAATTAAAGTGTGGTATTTTTTCGCATAAAGAGGATTGCGTAGAAAATTTTAAGTGTAACAGTTGCCCTAGAATTAAACAGGTATCCTCCCTTCGATACTTGGGACTTCAAATTGATGAAAGTTGGAAATTTTATACACATATTGAAATTATAAAAAAAAAAATTAGGAAAATGATACCACTACTGTATAAGGTTAATAATTGTTTTGGGATCGAAGTAAAAAAAATACTTTATGAATCTTGGATTCTGTCATATGTCAGATATGCATGTACAATTTTTTGGATCAACTACGGATAACTACATCGAAAATCTACAAAAAGTACTAAATATAGCAACGAAAGCATTATTTAGATCTACGCAAAAAATGTCAACTACTGATATTCTGAAGAAATACAGCCTAATGAACTTCTCATTACTTTTTAAATTGACAGTAATAACGAATAATTTTTTTGATTTAACATATCAGACTAAAATTTTAAGACATGTACGAAATCATGCAGCATGGCTCAAAATACCATCTTGGAGAAACTCCTATGGCAAAAGAAGACTGGAATATAATATTCCAACTATTTTAAATGAAATACCATTGGATATCAGACAGACCGTAACCAGATCCAATATCAAAAAAAAAATTAAGAATTGGCTTATGCTGAACTATTATTAGGTCTAATTGATCAAACTTAAATTGCATTTTCGTTAGCTTATTGACTTAGTATTTGTTTATTTGTGTGTGTGTGTGTTAAAATCTGAAAAATATAATGTAAAAAATAAACATGTTATGAAATTGTTATGACATTAGGTTTTGGATATGTTCAGTGCACATACAAGCTCTTTGAGCTTCGTGCATGCACATGAAATGTGTGTATATTTATACTGAATAAAATTATTATAATTATTATTATTATTATTATTATTCAACATTAAATTTTTAATTTAATGTATTTAATTTAATGTATATTTTAATTTATTTTTAATTTAAAATAATGAAGTTGAATTATTCATATTCAACATGGCTGCTCCCATGGATGTTGGAGACTAAAAAACGCTGGACGAAAATGTAAGAATTTGAAAGGAAAACGAGTGCTGCTCACACCCAAAAGTAAGGAGTGACTTTGTGAATGTTCAGAGCAGACATAGAGACAAACAAACAAAACGAAGTAAGTGTTGAAGTACTCGTTCTGAGCAAAAACATTTGAGGCAATCTGATTAAAAATAGTGAGGGGAAGACAGCCATTTATTTTTGTGCAGAGTGTTCGTTTCATTGAACTTTGTGACCCGGAATGAAACTGGTTGATCCGGAATGAAACCGAAAAAAAATGAAGTGCAGAGAATGTAAAGAGAAATTGGGAACTCAAAATGATAATGTAGTGTGTGGAAAATGCAAGGAAAAATTTCACTACAATTGTGCAAAAGTGACAGCAAAAACCTGGGGTGCAAAAAGTGTTAAAAAAAAAGAAGAATGGAGATGTTCATATTGCAGAATAAAGAAAATAGGAGTGGAAGATGAAAAAACCGTGACAGATACAGAAAGTAACAAAGACGAAGAAAGTGAAAGTGAAAACGAACAGGAAAGTGTAGGTGAAACCGGAAATGAAGCAGAGATGAACAATTTACAGAAAATGATGGTCAGAATTGAAAAGAAAATGGACACACTTTTGGGAGTACAGAAGACAATAGATAAATTACAAAAGGATCAAACAGATATAATAAAATCACTGGATTTTCTGAGCAACGAGATTACTGAAGTGAAGAAAAATTTTCAATAAGCACTAGGAAAAATAAAGGAACTGGATGGAAGAATATTGGAGTTAGAAAACAAAAATACACAAAAAGTACAAGAGACGAAAAAATTGGATGCAAGAATTGCTGTTTTGGAAAAAAAACAAGATATGGAAAAACAATTGGAAAAAACAGTACATGAACTGGCAATGTCCACGCATGACAAAGAACAATATGACAGGAACAGGAACATCGAGATTAACCAACTAGGCTGGATGCCAGAAGAAAACTTAAAAGAAATAGTGCAGATAGTGGCTAATAACTATAACATACGTTGCTACAAACCTGAACAAGTGGAGGCTGAGCATCGAATACCCAACAGAAACAAGGAAAAAAAAGTGCCATAATCATACAATTTAGAAGTAGGGAATTCAGAGATGCGTGGTTGGATAACAAAAAAAAAAAGGTTGTTACCAATGATGATTTTTATAGAAACGGAGATCGTAGCCGTGTTTATATCAATGAGAACATGACTCCTTATTTTAAGAACCTTTTTTGGAAAACGAAAGAATATGCCAAGACAAATGATTAC
>JAHWFP010059708.1:22647-39459 GCA_023313725.1 Lithobius niger | reverse complement strand
TCACGTAACCACGAAGGGCCGATCTCTATCGGTGCTGGAAAGACTGAATGTGCCGGGACCATCAAGTCACTCGCTTATCACTGAACGTGTCAGGAATCACCAAGCCTCGCTTCTACTGCTTTCAAACCACACCTCGCTTTTACCGACTTTCATTTAGTGCACATCAAGATCACGTAACCACGAGGGGCCGATCTCTATCAGCGCTGGAAAGTCTGAAGGTGTCAGTCCGCCTACCGGACAAAATGTGAAAATAAGCCGACGGCACAAATAAGAGGCACAGCCCCGTTCAAGCTAATCAAAGCTCATCAGTATTCGCAGTTGCCAAAGGGTACATCACACAAAGACCGGCAAAGCAGACCATTACCCGTTCTAATTGTTTCTCTCTGGGGTTTCTCTTTCCTCACTTCATTCATGCCCTCATACTTTGAATCATCGGGCACTTTCACTCATCAGGCTCGCCTTCTGACCCTGCTGTTCAATCAGTTCAAGTTTTCATCATCACTTCTTGGACTTAGCCGACACCAAAGGGAGTTTTGTTGCGAATAAGTATTCATACCTTTGGCACCGAGGAGCGGCATATAAGAGACGCAAACATTCACGCCTTTGGTTGCCAGCCTACCTTCGGGCCATGATCGGCACTCGTCTCCAGACCATTTGCGGCATGGCCTTTGGGTAAAATGCAACTTGGCGCCTTCTTTTCCCATCACCTGCCGAAAATCTGGCACTCCTTCGGCCAAAATGCGACTAGGCGCCTTCTTTTCCCATCACCTGCCGAAGATCTGGCACTCCTTCGGCAAAAATGCGACCTGGCGCCTTCTTTTCCCATCATCTGCCAAAGATCAGGCATTCCTCCGGCCAAACATGCACTCATTTTGCCAAAAGGCCTTTTGTACCACATATCTACTTCAATAACCCAAGGTCCGACATGTATTTGGCGTACCGTGGCTTTTCGATCTCGCCGAGCTGCCCTCCACACCTATGATTTGGACCCCTACATCAGCGTTGCTAACGCAAAAGAAGGGGATTCTTACTAACGAAAACGAGATTCTCTACCCCGTGCCAAAGTGCAGTTTTGCGGCATGGAGTAGCCATAGCCCTGAACAAATCCTGCTCTGATCGGTTGCAAAACCAGGATCGGCCCTGAGAGGTTTGAGAGTGCACCTAGCGTTGCTAACCAAAAAATCTTTGACAACCACAGGAACAGTTCATTTCTCCAGTGTGTCCTCCTGACACCAAAGGGCGTTTTGTTGTGGATACAACTTCACTAACTTTGGCACCAAGGAGCGGCATTGCGTGGAAGCATTCTCGCCTTTGGTTCCCAGCCTACCTTCGGGCCGCGATCGGCTCTAGTCTCCTGACCATTTGTGGCATGGCCTTTGGCTAAAATGCGACTTGGCACCTTCTTTTTCCATCACCTGCCGAAGTTATGGGACTCCTTCGACTAAAAAGCAAGCATTCAACCTCGAAATCCACAGCCGCCTCATCTCTCGGCCGAGCGTGGAGCCTTTCCCATGTGGCGGTACTATAGGTACATGCCTTCGGCTAAAAGGCGACCAGGCGCCTTCTTTTCCCCCATCACCTGCCAAAGATCTGGCACTCCTTCGGCTAAAATGCGACCTGGCGCCTTCTTTTCCCATCACCTGCCGAAGATCTGGCACTCCTTCGGCTAAAATGCGACCAGGCACCTTCTTTTCCCATCATCTGTCCAAGGTCTGGCCCTCCTTCGGCTAAAATGTGACTTGGCGCCTTCTTTTCCCATCATCTGCCCAAGGTCTGGCACTCCTTCGGCTAAAATGCGAGCATTCAGCCTCAAAAGCCACGGCCGCCTCATGCCTTGGCCGAGCGTGGAGCCTTTCCCACGTGGCTGCACTCTAGGTACATGCCTTTGGCTAAAATGCGACCAGGCGCCTTCTTTTCCCATCACCTGCCAAAGATCTGGCACTCCTTCGGCTAAAATGCGACCTGGCGCCTTCTTTTCCCATCATCTGCCGAAGATCAGGCATTCCTCCGGCCAAATATGCACTCATTCTGCCAAAAGCCCTTTCGTACCACACATCTACTTCAATAACCCAAGGTCCAACATGTATTTGGCGTACCCTGGCTTTTCGATCTCGCCGAGCTGCCCTCCACACATATGATTTGGACCCCCACATCAGCGTTGCTAACGCAAAAGAAGGGGATTCTTACTAACGAAAACGAGATTCTCTACCCCGTGCCAAAGTGCAGTTTTGCGGCATGGAGTAGCCAAAGCCCTGAACAAATCCTGCTCTGATTGGTTGCAAAACCATACTCGGCCCTGAGAGGTTTGAGAGTGCACCTAGCGTTGCTAACCAAAAAATCTTTGACAACCACAGGAACAGTTCATTTCTCCAGTGTGTCCTCAGACAAAAAACCTCGATTCTTTGGAAACTACCCGCAAGCCATTTGATGCCATCGACACACCTGTTGCTAGCTCTCAGCCCTGACACCAAAGGGCGTTTTGTTGCAGATACAACTTCACTAACTTTGGCACCAAGGAGCGGCATTGCGTGCAAGCATTCTCGCCTTTGGTTGCCAGCCTACCTTCTGGCCGCGATCGGCTCTTATCTCCTGACCATTTGCTGCATGGCCTTTGGCTAAAATGCGACTTGGCACCTTCTTTTCCCATCACCTGCCGAAGTTCTGGGACTCCTTCGACTAAAAAGCAAGCATTCAACCTCGAAAGCCACAGCCGCTTCATCTCTCGGGCGAGCGTGGAGCCTTTCCCATGTGGCGGTACTATAGGTACATGCCTTCGGCTAAAGTGCGACCAGGCGCCTTCTTTTCCCCCTTCACCTGCCAAAGATCTGGCACTCCTTCGGCTAAAATGCGACCAGGCACCTTCGTTTCCCATCATCTGTCCAAGGTCTGGCCCTCCTTCGGCTAAAATGTGACTTGGCGCCTTCTTTTCCCATCATCTGCCCAAGGTCTGGCACTCCTTCGGCTAAAATGCGAGCATTCAGCCTCAAAAGCCACGGCCGCCTCATGCCTTGGCCGAGCGTGGAGCCTTTCCCACGTGGCTGCACTCTAGGTACATGCCTTTGGCTAAAATGCGACCAGGCGCCTTCTTTTCCCATCACCTGCCGAAGATCTGGCACTCCTTCGGCTAAAGTGTGACCAGGCGCCTTCTTTTCCCTTCAGCTGCCGAAGAGCTGACACTCCTTCGGCTAAAATGCGACCTGGCGCCTTCTTTTCCCATCATCTGCCGAAGATCAGGCATTCCTCCGGCCAAACATGCACTCATTCTGCCAAAAGCCTTTCGTACCACATATCTACTTCAATAACCCAAGGTCCGACTTGTATTTGGCGTACCGTGGCTTTTAGGTCGCACCGAGTTGCCCTCCATATGTAAGATTTGGACCCCTACATCAGTGTTGCTAACGCAGAAGAAGGGGATTCTTACTAACGAAAACGAGATTCTCTTACCCGTGCCAGAGTGCAGTTTTGCGGCATGGAGTAGCCAAAGCCCTGAACAAATCGTGCTCTGATCGGTTGCAAAACCAGGCTCGGCCTGCGACGTTTGCAGGTGCACCTAGCGTTGCTAACCGAGGCAAATGAACCACCAGGGAAGATCGTCCAAGGCATGCCGAAGGCATCCCTACACTCTCAGGGAGACACAGGACAGAGTCGCACTTTGATCGGCCAGCTAGTACAGCCACTACAGCTAGTACAGCCAGAGCTACAGTGAGACTACTGTCCCTATATACCCTGTGGCAGTGCAGTTAGCGTTGCTAACGCAGGACAAATCGCGAACCAGAAGTGCTATAGGTCTGAATTTTGGAAGGTAGATAGGTCTTTCCATGGCCGATCTAACAAGCCTAGCCCCATAAAAATCGGACGAATAGTTTTCGAGCTATTTGAAAAAAAACCTGCGACAACGAAAAAATCCACTAGCTGCCCCTCGGATGGCTTCTCCCGCGTACACACGAAACCAGCGTTGCTAACGCAGGTAGGGTCACGCGGTTAAATGGTCGGGGCTCAAAAACTATGCGTCTAAACTTGATGAAACTCGGTGTCAGAGTAGCCCTCGTCCCCACGCACATTTTAAGCTCAACCACAAGTCCGTGACACCTCTGTGAGCCGAGATATTCGAAGAAAAACCCTGCTCTGCTTTAGCAACGCTGGTATCGCGTCTAAAGACGTGTAACCAGCGTTGCTAACGCAGTAAAAATGAAACGTGCTCGGATCATGGCCAAAATCGGCATGCACCAGGCAGACGATGCTAGATGGACGGCCCCAGCAGATGGGCTCCGTGGCCTCAACCCTGTCTCGCTGGTGACCCCAAAGGCCCTTTTCGTAGCATTACGGAAGGTACGGAAAATTGGTTAAAGTGTCGGGGCTCAAAAACTGGATGTCTAAACTTGATGAAACTCGGTGTGAGGTTAGCCCTCGTCCGTACGCACATTTTAAGCCCAACCACAAGTCCGTGAGACCTCTGTGAGCCGAGATATTCGAAAAAGACGTGTAACCAAGACGTGTACACGTCTAAAGACGTGTAACCAAGCTAACGCAGGAAAAATGAAACGTGCTCGGATCATGGCCAAAATCGGCATGTGCCAGGAAAACGATGCTAGATGGACGGCCCTAGCAGATGGGCTCCGTGGCCTCAACCCTGTCTCGCTGGTGACCCCAAAGGCTGTTTTCGTAGCATTACGGAAGGTACGGAAAATCGGTTAAAGTGTCGGGGCTCAAAAACTGGCCGTCTAAACTTGATGAATCTCGGTGTCAGGGTAGCTCTCGTCCGTACGCACATTTTAAGCCCAACCACAAGTTCGTGCGACCTCTGTGAGCCGAGCTATGGCAGCATGGAACGGATGTTAACTGTCACCATTTGGACCTTGAAAAAATGGCTAAGTCCCACTAACCTAACCTAACCTAACCTCACCTAACCACAGCTATGCTGTTTTTCCATAACCACACGTTTTTTAGGTATGAAACTTGGTAGTCAGGGATATTTCGTCCTCCTAAAGCGATCTAGCCTATCCCCAGGATCGTAGCTCGTCTCGTTCGTCCGCTATTGACGGTCGAAGTATTTAGGCCTATATAGGCCTATACTCAAAGCCAGTTTATTTAATAGCGCTCCGTCTACTAGGGCTGTGGGTCTGAAATTTTTTGGACGTTCTGGGGGTATGGCCAGCTAG
Source organism: Lithobius niger (assembly GCA_023313725.1). Classification (NCBI taxonomy): domain Eukaryota; kingdom Metazoa; phylum Arthropoda; class Chilopoda; order Lithobiomorpha; family Lithobiidae; genus Lithobius; species Lithobius niger. The sequence goes on along the minus strand of JAHWFP010059708.1, from coordinate 34,300 downwards.
GCGCCTACCGAGTTTGTAGTGTCTAGAACGTTTCGTTCGGGATTGGGGAACTTGAAACCAATGAAGAGCACTGGGCGTCAAAAGTCGGGATTTTTTCCTATGGGAGCTAGAGCTATGAAACCTTTTGGGAGTCGAGAGGGTTCCTCTAGCTGGGTGCACACCAAATTTGAAGGGTCTAGGACGAATGGTTTGCCGTTCCTGCAACAGCATGCGGCACGTCTTTCCACAACTTGGGTGCTGGCATCCCTTGCACCGGGGACGTGCATGGCTGAAGCCAGACGGCTAGATGGACGGCCCCAGAAGATGGTGAGCCCAGACGCAACAGCACGCGGGATGACGGACACGTGTTCCCGCAACTTGTCTGCTTGCATCCCAGGGCTAAAGACCGGTGTACTTTGCACCGGGGACGTGCGGGGTTGAAGTCAGACGGATATTCTTGACGATGTGATTATGTGAAACATTATTCAAATCATCATTCTAATGTGAAGAATATTTCAAGTTCAATGTCATTAGTACACGATACATCCCCGAAGCAAAACTTAGTGAAAGGGTCCAGCCAAGCTTTTTGCCATTTGAAGTCGTGATATCAAATGCCACGATCTCTCCTCAAGTTAATCCAATCGAGTAACAGTTCGAAGGTTAATTGAAAAATATGAAAATTGCTTACTGCTCAATTCTCAGTTATTTTATTTAGCGTTAGAAATCTCAGCCGGTGGGATTAATTTGGCAAAAGAGCTTGGCATTTGACATCATGACTTCAAAGAGCCAACGAGCTTCCGAGAATCCTTAACAAGTTTTGTTTTGAGGAGATAACACAACTTTTTGGTCCAAATTGTTAAAATCCATCTTTTTCTTAGCAAGTATGATATGAATGGCTAAAGATCCAGTTTTACAGACTTTTGGCTTTAGTAGGTTTCCATTTTGAGGACAACAGTAAGTTTCACGTGGATTAACACTGCAGCTACGTGACAAGGGCGAAACTGTATAGGAAAGTGTATTCGTGTTCCTTTGCTGTTTTGACTTACCTTAAACATCAAAGGTTCAAATAGGTTTATTTGCGTTTGTCTTTAAGTCCATCGATGGTTAAACAGTAAGAGAGCCACAGTTCTCCTTTTGTGCTGCATAATCACATCTTCGTTTTCATTGTTGTATACATATGTACATGTTATATTTTTTATTTAGAATTCTGTAACTTGCACTTAAAATAGTGTTGTGATAGATTAATAACTTTCAATATACAGTTCCCCTAACCCGCAAATGAGTAAAAGGTACATCCTACAGTTAAACCATAGCTATCTACAAAATAAAAGTCTTACATACCGCATGGCAGAATATATTTTCCTTAAAATACTAGTCACTAGTCAGTAGTAATTAAGCAAATATCAAGAGTATTCACGCCTTTTTTAAAACAAGGGTACATTAAGCTGCTTCACTTAGACTGACTCTTACCTTGTTATGTGATGAAAGTTTCCCGCTGAAAAACAGCCAAACCACATTAGATGTAAAAGACACAAGTGTGTAGATGTTACCATGCTCATAAATATTATTTTTCTGGATAGGAAGGATACGCTATCAGAAATTCTTTTCCTCGTTTTTTGCAAATTTGACATTTTTACCCGTGGATCTGTTTGCCCTAGCCATACAAAAAAAGTAAACCCTCCTTCGCAAAGCCATTTAACACACTCGCGAATTTTTTGACTAAGTAGGGTGAATTAGTTTTTTGTTTATGTTCTGTCAAAGAACTGCTAACAGAATCGTGTGCTAATAATCCTGATGTCTAATGGATACAATGCTAATTGCTTATTTTCAACTGCTTGGCTTCCCGAATTTTATTAACCTAGAGAAAAATCATTAAAAACCCTTCTGCATTAATGCTTAAATGTTCTATATTTAAAATTTGAAGTTCTTCAGATGAACGGATACTTCGTAAGTTGGTGGCAACGGCATTAGCAAATTTCTGAAAGGACTGAAAATGAAAGGAATTTCATTGTTCTAGTTAAGTCTTTCTGTTGGTGCATTACTTGACCCCATTACACAGATAATTCTTACAAAATGTCAATTTAAATAATGACAAAAAAAATTTAATTCGTTAAGAAAATAGGAGTTGGTGGTCTAAATAAATGTGTAAATAAAATTTTTAATAGCATAAAGAAGAAAAAAAAAGGGAAAGCTACGGAATTAGAACTGGGCACCTCTCGCAACGGAGGCCACCATCACACCCACTGCGCCACGCTGACATACGAAAGTCTTTTATTCTGAGACACACTGAATTAGTCCATTCTTCTCACAAATACTTAAAGGGACACCCGGCCTGCCTGTAACATTCCGCATGCAGAGTTACAGCTACGCCCAGATCGTCATCTGAGCAATTACAGCACTAAGGTCGGCTGGGGTGGTAGCTGTGTTCCTCGCATAGCTGCTGTTTCGGTAGCTTTGGGAAAAGTACACGAGACAGAATCAAGTCAACGATTGTGTCGTCACAAACCGGAATGATTCACGTATTTTAAAATCACAATTTATAATTTTCTAGGCTAGTGTCTTATAATTTTGCATCGGCGATCTATTGGAATAATTAATTTTAATTTTTACCGCATTAGTCTATTAGATTTTTAGATCTCATGGTAATTATTAGAAAATTAGTAGATATACGCACAGAGATGAAACGTCATGATTATTGTATGCGCGCTATGCATCATATAGTTACGGGTCGTTCTTAAATATAGTTAACAATATTCAACAGAAAATCTCGTACACATTTTAAAACGGTTTTTTAGCAAGGGAAAGACTAACGGTAAGTAAATAGACCTTTGGGGCCATACTTGATGTGGTGTATCGAGAAAAATGGCGCTGGGAGGTATATCCCTTTAAAAAGTAAGTTTAGAAAGATGCCTTGGTTAAGGATTGTGTGTTTGTTGTCGAACTTTAGCATAATGAATGACAAAAGAAGAGAGCCACAACTTCGCCCGACCATTCCCATGACCTTCCAACAAGCCATCTGAATTCTTATCATAATATAACTCCATTTTTTGAAAGGCTTACAGAAAAAGGCTTAAATGCTTAAAGGCTAATTCTTAGTGGAATAAGCATGTATAAACAATGTATCTGCAATGGAACAAAAAATGATATTAAAGAGAGACGACTACCAAAGTGACTTCCCACTAAGATGAATAAAATCCTCAGACTACAAAAACAGGGAAAAGGATTCCTGGTAACGATTAAAGTTATCGTTGAGTGGTATCGTTTTTGTTCATTTAAAAGGAGCCGATTACCTTCCCCTTGTTAGAGAACAGTGGGGGTGATGGAAATAAAAATATCTCGCTGATGTCCATGGTTCAATAGTGGGTTGTTAAGGCCACGAATGAACTGAAACCAAACATCAGTAAAACCAAAAGCACTAAAGATTCAAAAATACGCTCAATGGATAATGATCAGGCGTGACGAAACCATTTAGTTTAAAGTTGGTTTAATAAAAGGCATTAATCATAAAATTATACAATCCTATTTACGCAATGCTCAAAATTATCGGTCGTCCCGATTTAGCTCAATTTAGGCACAGTACTCATTAAGCTAATCAAACGTTTTAAGTTAGAGTTTGGCATCTAGTGACGGAATTTTACTATAGCATAGCATTGCGTAACGGAATAACCTAAGCAAACACTACAGTCATTGCGCAATGCATTAGAATCGCCCAATTAGGCATTGCGTGAATATAGGCCTACGTCACGTTATAGTGACCAGATCAACTGATGGGAAAACAAACTTCACGCTACAGATTAAACTATCTCAATACAGTTTAATCCATCTCGTTATGGATTAAAATATCTCGTTGTGGATTAAACATCTTGTTACGAATTAAACATATCATTATGGATTAAACTCAAAAGACCATTGAACAGCAAACAAAATCGAGCACAACATATGCCCATCCTATTCGCCACACTAGTCAAAGGCCATAGAGCTAGGTATGTGCTGCAACACATGTTAATTAGCTAATATATTACGATACATTATGCGACAACTGGCCCGACAAACCTGTTCCCCAGAAAACAATTAAGCAGAAATCAATGGAAATGTTCCTCATCACCTTGACATTCGATAGCAAATGTTTACCAGTGAAAATAAATACGCTACGATAAATCATAATGCAATTACGAATATCAAATTCTTAATTTACCTTACCTATGAGTCCATGGCACCAGCGTAGCTAACTCACAATGAACATGGCTTCACTGAATATAGGAATTTTCCGGCTAGAAAAATAGCAGAAGCACCTCCAAAAATCAAGTTCACCCATCCAACCCATCCAACCTGACTGACCAACAAAGGTTAAAAATGACATGCACCAAGAGACACTTCTAGCCGATCGGAGCTATACGGCACGACACCACATTAGCATATCATGTTATTTAGACTAGGAATTTCTAATCACATGAAAAGATAGTCAATTAAGGATCGGCAATGAGATTAAATTATTAGCTAAGCTAAACTAGGATTTTAATATCGTAACACAATATTGAAAGATGTTCAGGTGCAGGTGATGATGTTTTAAGATGACGACGAAGGATGACGTAGGTAAGTAAAGCGGGTGAGTTTAAGATACGATCCCATTGAGAATTAAGGCGCGATAGTGAGCGATCAACTTGCTAGCTTGTTGATCGCAATTAAAATTTCTAATTTCGAAGCCCTAGTTTACTTGTTCAATAACGATTGACGCAATAACCACATCAAAGACCTGAAAAGCCATGTGACACCAGTGCAAGAGCAATGCTCAAGTCCAGGATATATTTCATGGAAATGCTAAGCCTAACCTTGATCATTATTTACACAATCTAACAAACGAACTTGTAGTTTCGAGTGTACGCTGGAGAAGCCCCCACCCGGAGGGGGGGGGGGGGCGCTCAGGACTGATATTGAACTATTTGAAACTCTTTGAAAAAAAAAGATGTTATTATAGGCTGAAGGTTCATTTCCCTATAGAGCAGTGACATTTGCTGCCATATTGGCATCAGTATGGGGTTTTGGAGGGCATAACTACAAGGTGCACTACATAAAAATGGAGGGAATAACAACGGAAGAGCGGATTTCTTAAGCTTAAAATAACGTTGTTTTCTCCAACAACAAAAATCGCGCGTTTTAGGTCTAAGAAATCACTTTTCACAGCATCGGCTTCGGTATGACGCCCTTCTGTTTCTCTCTGCAGTGCCCCTTGCAGCTAACCAATTAAGGCTCCAGTATAGAGTTATATACAATAATACTACGTCGTGTCACTGCTCTATTGTCGCTACGCCTTTCTTCGAATTATATTACATTTGCAGCCTAAAATAACTCTTTTCCACCCCTTACTCCCGAGCCTAATGGTTGGTCCCCTACTTTTTTGGCTATTTGAAATTTGAAGTGGTAGGTGAGCACGGCCGTAACATTCTGCTAAGTCCTAAATATACTGAACTCCATTTTCAAATATTGTTTGACTGTGTTTTTTGACTTGCTACCTGTGAACTATTTGCCTGCTGCTGCAGGCAACACTGGTCGATATAATACATGCCGTAGCCTACTCCAGCAATTTGAACTCTTTGTAAAGGCAATTTATTTATTTAATTTTATTCTGTAGATTACCATATATGACGTATTTCGACCACATGGAATACTGCACCAACTCTCGTGATGCCAAACTTTCTCATCAGGCTTTCTTAAACCTAAGCGTGGCCATGAAAACGGAACGGGACTGCACATGTACTCGACAATGTGAAGAAGCCTTGTACTCCATACGGGTGCACGCCGAACCTATGTCATTTTCGGCTACTGTATTCATATTTGCTTTCCTCTACAATATCATGATAATTTATCGGGAGGAATACGCTTATTCTTTTGTAAAATTGATCAGTGATGTAGGGTCCATCACTGGCTTACTGACTGGACTGTCACTGCTTGCAGCATTTGACATCATATTAACTCATTTTCCCAAATTAAGGCAGTGTAAAATAGTAAGAAGTAAATAATACGTAACATTCAGGAAGAAGTAATATTAAGGCATTTCAAAAATGTAAGTAATACGTTGAAGTGTTAGTAAAGTTTATTCAGCTTAATCTACAAACAGTGGCATCACTGCCAAATATGATGGCTGTCAAAACCGACTGGACTCCAACCTTTAAGCACTCCATTTGAGATCTCATTTATTTAGCAGTGTTGTTGATCGCAATATCTAGAATTGCTTTGAAACCTGTATAATTACAGCTTACAGCAGGAAAAACCTACAACTAGTTGTATTTTTTTTACATTACGTATTGTTTAAGTATTGTCAGGAAATAGAAATGCAAGTGAAATAATTTTTTTAATGACAAGTTGTAAAACCTCTGTATCCCTCCTCATTTCCTACCAAATACAATTCCTTGGAGACCCAAGGGTAGATAGCTCGTGAGTAGCGTTATGCTATTAGCTATAAATTAAAATGTCACAAAGCTAAAGTATTATATTTGCAGAGCGTTACAGTTTAGGATTATTGTACGAAATGGTCTGTTCCCAGCATTACATTACATCGTTTTGCATGAAATCTCCACCAGGAGTATGGCTACGTATGGGACAAATCATCAGGTTATTATTAGGCTTAGTTCACGAGCTGGACCTGACCTCACACCAGAATCGTGTTAGAAATTGAAATGTAGCCATTTTAGAGGAACGGATAAGCCGAGTAGTGGGTTAGTCTGTGCGGATTAGTGTGCTTTTATAAACAATTACAGAGATTAGCCATGGATAAAGCGATGTCATAAATTACATACGAATATACTTATGTTGAAAGCCCCTTTCTTTACGGGATGGGGAAAAGAAGCGTTATAGTAAAAGAAGCCAAACGAAATTGACCTCTGCTGACCGCATGAAAAAAAAAAAACGACTGAGAATAATAAGAAAATGAAATGTGTTTATGTGTTTGAAATTACATGTGCCATTTTGGTAGAAAAGTATAAAACACCGCTTACATCTTACCCAAAACTACTACTATAGTCTACAGTTGTATTTTTTTAATGTATGGGTACGGACTATACTATACGAATATACTAGTTACTAGTATACGAATGTGACTAGTTTGTTTGTAAGGATGTAGTTTTTTTTTAATACGGACAGAACTTTTCGTTTGAAGTTCATCATTAGAAGCCAATAATTTCTTTATGAAACAATATTTAGTAGATGCGTTCTGTCCAGAGCGAAATCTTCTATCGTATAGTCCCTATATGTGTATAGCAGCAAAATAGTAGGCCTAAATAGCTATTGTGGGTCTTGGATTAAACTCTTCAAACATCGTTCAAGTGACCAAAAATATCTTTTTAAAGAGCGTTCGGTGCAAAACACAGTAAAGCAGCTTCTCATTGTGCACTGGCATCTGCTTTTGATACCCACGTTAATCTTTAAAGTGCTGAGCCCGAGTATACTGGCCAAAAACACAAGCACAGGTTTGAGTACTAAAAACAGAGTCCAAAGTATGCACGAGATGGGCAACAATGGAGAAACGACAACAATAGTAGGTTCCCTTAACAAAATTAAGTTCTGAATCTATTATCCAATATATTTCAAATATTCTACGTCCGTACTATGACTTAGATGAGAATTTAATTTCATAAAATTAAATTAAATTTGACTCTCAAATATCCAAATTAATCAGACATCTAGACACACGCTAGTGTGTCGCCGCCAAGGATAGACGTTTCATTGTTGTAGGAGCTTAATTGTTAGAGCATAATTGTTACAGTGTAATTGTTGTCAGATGGCGGCTCACTAGCACACTGTGTCGTTTAACTGAAACCAACTTATACGTGATTTCAGCATACTGGTGTAAATTCCCCATGCGGTAGAAATCTTTGCAAATCGTTTGAATCAGGTGTCTTGGGTCCAGTAACAAAGAAAAACTCAACACGAAAATGTGGGAACGTGTCCTTCATGGAGAGATAGTGTCCTCAATAACGTTGATTTGTGTTACTAGTGACTAGTAACTAGTAACTAGTCCGTAGGCTCCCATGTTAATTCACAAAGGGTATAACGACACGTCTGCAGCTGTGGTCCTTGGGCCACAGAGGCTATATCGTTTCAGCGCGTAGAGAAAATTGTGTACCACCAGATCTTTAACCTAGTTTGTAGAGCTATGTTGGCTGATTACAAAAATCTAATTATCTGGAAACGGAAGTTGTTTGTTTACGAATAACTACAGATATACGGTGGAACTCTTTTACAAACTGCGGATGAACTCAACGCGTGTGAACCTAGGCCTATTAGCTAATCAGCGATCGCAAACAGCAAGCAGGTGCGACTTACTCCTCAAGGTCAGACAAGACAGAACCGCGAATAGATGGCTACGCTCATGCCGAGACTACGCAGCTGATGTGTTTAACGTTTTGTTTGATTTTTCCTCATGCAATTGTTTAAGCATGATATCAGATAGCACACCGTCTGTGTAAATGCGTTGTATATTGTGATTGTTAAGGAGAATATTTATTAAACAGTCGGGCGAATGACAACAGCCAGCAATGATTCGTTGGCCAAAAAAAAAAAAAAAAAAAAAAGCCATAAAATAAATATTAAAAAAACGAAACCTGCCTCGAAAGGGCTGCTTGGAATACTAGTACATTTTCACGAAGCCGTGTTTTGACACGTTTCCTTACTTAATTATTTATTCTTGTAATCTGTTGGCTGCGATTGTAAAAAAATTGTAGCAATATAGCCTAACGGTTTACCCCGTCCAATTAAAGTAATTAAACGTTATAAACGGTCCCTAGGTAATTAAGTTCGTTGGTCTTGAAGTTATGCTATTTGTTCCCAGTGGCACACGCATAGGCGGCATTCTAGTAAAGTCTGGTAAAAGTAAACGTAAAATCTTTTAAACTTTTTTAAAAACACTAAAGCTTCTGGTAATAAAGCTGTTTTCAGGGAGAAAAATCCGAAAACACTCCCTCCCCAGACCTGTTAACTGAATTTCTCGAACCGCACTTTGAATTGTAATTTTTTAAAACTCCTTCCCCCCCCCCCCTCTAACAAAAATCTGTTTGTGCCATTGTTTTCTCCCAATGGGGTTACTTTGCGCATACGTTTTATAAAGTTGTGAATTAAAACGGTTACAATATAGCCGATAGCTAAGGTATTTTCGTAAATACATAATACCTAAAGTTTATCTTTTTAGGCCATGTTAATGAATTCTCAATGTACTTGCTCTTTCCCATACCAATGGAAATTGTCCTTTCTTACAAAAAATTGTTTACCGTACTTGAAACTGTCCTCTTTACCTAGCACTTATCAAATTTTTCTTTCTTAAAAAAAAATATGTTTCTATTTGATAAGGTCCATTTGTTTCAAAATAAATACTCGTACGAAGGGTCCTAAATTTTTTTTTGTAAATAATTGCTTCTTTTTTAACCAATGCTTTCTAATGCAATGCTTTTGCCATTGAATGTTGGCTATACTTGCAACGCATAGAGTTGGAAGACTGAACTAGCCTCGCAACTACACAGCGAGATTTAAAGGCTGAGCGTCTTTTTAATGTCGGGCTATACAATTTTTACAATTTAATTGCTGAATTTGCATGAAGTTAGCTAGAATATCAAATTTAAATGCCACGGCACATTTTTTTTTTGCGGAGTGCTGCCTATGCTTGTTAAGGAACTTCCAATGGTCTTTGGTTTTCACGTGACTTCCCCTCCCCCACATGTATTTGAAACTGAACACACCGTCTAATTTCCAATGTCAACATACGGATGATACTGAAACAGAGTGAAACCATTTTTGTAAAGGAGGAATCAGTTAGTGAATTTGATATTTTTTTCGATTTTGCCTGTTTTCAGACCCCTAAAGGTTAAGAGATACATTAAAATCATTTATATTTCTTTATTATCTCATTTGGAGAAATTGCTGTCGATAGACAGCTGAGAGCTACTTTTAAATTAAAGTAAAAAGTGTTGGAAGACAGATGTTTCCCTTTAGATTTAGCTAGCAGTACACCCCAGTAAAAATAGAAAATTCAAAGAATGACGCTATAGTCGCTTGCCTACAACATATGGATACAGTGCTGCTACTCCTACAGTGCCACGACCATGATGAGAGGACATGTCAATCTATATAGTCAAACTGCTCGAGTTCTCTGTTCTGTAGGTTTCCGGTTCAACTCCTTCTCGGGCATGCTGACATTAAAGTCCAATGAACAATGGAATCGACTGATTTTTATAAACCAACACCAGTCGTGCCATCCGAGGACCACAGTGAATCCCAGTGTGTGGCGTCTAGACGGATGTGCATTAGTCTTCACTACAGTTCCCGGATGCTACGACGGGTGTTTATTTATACCTTCTCACGGCAATATTTCATTTCTTTTGGTAGCAACTTTATTTACTAACTTTTTCTGCTGAATGGACTTCTTGTCTTGTCTGCAACAATTTATTTGAAGCAGTATTTTATTAGTTGAAGTGCAACAATTTAGCAAGTGCCACTGTTACCATACAACAAGCTGCTGTAGGAGCAGTTGACACTTTACAGACAAGATATTTTTACACATGCTCCCTATATCATGTACTAACACTGGTTAAAATATCTCGTGGTATAAAATTTTCTCCACAAAATTTCGTTTTAAGGCTTTATACAGGACTACTGATTAGGGAATTTGCCAGATCTAAATTTCGGCAGACAGGTAAAGCGTCATATGGGGAAGTGCCTTTTTTAAAATGGGGGTTGCAGCTAGAAGCACGTAGTCCTGAAGTGGCTCGTAAATGCAAAATTATTGTTGTAACCATTGTTTGTATTGTCATCCAACAGTAGATTATAACATGCTTAAGTGTTACACGCTTATCGTTTCAGTACCTAATTGTCAGAATTCATTGTTGTTGCAAATAGGTGGTATGTTTGTGGTATGGTTTGTAGTATAGTTTGTGGTGGTGTATAAATCTCGTGTTTGGGGCGCATAGCAATAGGCTAAGGCCTCAATAAAATCACAGAATGGAATGGTTCACTAAGAATATCTTTTATTGCAAAGGTTTGGTCGTTTTTTTTCTACCAAATCCAAATCGTTTTTTTTTTTTTACGGTACGCGAATTCAAAATGAATTATCTGCCCCACGACCCGATTCAATTTCTCATTAGTGGTTCCATAAGACACAGGGTATCTTTTATTCCATAGGAATTGATTAGGTCCTTGCAAATACCATATTGTTACGCTTGTTATTAATTTATTTGGAATGACAATAGCAAATGTGAAAATTATGAATGAGAACATTCATACAATAAAATAACTCCAGACAAAAAAGGTAGGGGTGACAATTACACCGTGAGATTTTTTGTACATTCACAGGCCTATAAAAGTCGTGATATCCACCCAAAACCAAAACTGGTAAGAGAAGCTGCCAAGTTTACAAAAAGGGTCGGCCTTTCAAAGTAGTTATATCAAAGGCCGCCAAGGTTAATCCTATTAGCCAAGTTAATCGCACCTACTAATAGTTCGAAGGTAAATGAAAACTTGAAGATTGCTACCGCTACTACATGGTACTATATTTTTTATAAAAATCAGTATTTCGACTCTGGTATAAAAACTACAAGAGCCATTCTAAGGAAGGCTCAAGTCTTTCCCTAAACTGTAAGTTGCCATAAAATAATACAGCCAAGTGATAACTTGCCACCAAACGTCGATGTTT
>JAHWFP010059708.1:8954-22247 GCA_023313725.1 Lithobius niger | reverse complement strand
AAACATCGACGTTTGGTGGCAAGTTATCACTTGGCTGTATTATTTTACGGCAACTTACAGTTTAGGGAAAGACTTGAGCCTTCCTTAGAATGGCTCTTGTAGTTTTTATACCAGAGTCGAAATACTGATTTTTATAAAAAATATAGTACCATGTAAGATGAATATTCAACACCAAGCAAAGTTTAGCGAAATGTTCAATGATCACTGAATACGCGCATTGTTCGAAAAGTTCCATGAATACCAAAGTGATGCATTATATTTCCTGTATGTAACATTTTAATCAACTCCATTAAGTCTGCTGAATTTACACAATTTCGCAAACAGTGCCAATAAGACCTATTGATTTCACCTCTTACATCGACCCTCAACATAAAAATAACGTAGTAAAAGGGAATTAAAACTGAATTTTTGCACATATACTAACGAATCAATCGTATAAAATGAAACTAGGTATACCTAGCAGAAATACATGACCAACGGTTACCCGTTTCACCTCCTTGCCAAATTAATAAATTCAGCATTTTATGATGACAAAAAAGAAAGCAATAAGCCAGTAAACTATTTCTCCATTCCATACATTCAAAGTATTGCTGAACCACTTCCTAAAATATTGCCCCAAATCTCAAACATCTTTCTATACAAGAAAATGAAAATGATTAAGCAGCTGTGAAAAACATTTCACCAAAATTGTTGTTTGCGGAATCCCTTGCTACCATCCAACCTGCACAGTCACTAATGCGGGACATACGCTGCACAATTTTCAGGAAAGATTTGTGGCCCATAAATCTAACTTTAAATCTATATATGTATATAATGGGCTTGGATGGCACTGAGCAAATTCATGTGTGCATGTGTGTGTGTGTTACAATGTGTGTAACAATCAGCTACAAACGAACTACTGCTTCCATAATGCTGGCTATTATAGCCGAGTTCAATAGTTTCAATTATTATTATTATTACTTTATTACTTGAGTACTACAGACCCCAACGTCATGGACTCACTCTACTTACTTCTAACTTAACCCTAACATCCGGTGCACCACAAACTAAAATACCTGCATAAATAAACAAGTATATACATCAACACACAAATCTGCGTGTTGCACGACAGAAGGATAGAATAGTTTCAAGGATGTGGCCTGTAACAATTAACAAGCGGGCGAGCAGGTTCATTCTTTCCACGGTGCCAAAGAAAAACAGCGAGTGGTTTGGTTTGGTTTATTTATTGTGAGCAATACGACCCAGTACGTCATCAGCTCAATACTAAACCTAACTTCTAACTATTAAAACTATACAGCAACAATAACAACGAAACAGGTACCACTACAGACCAACAGCCTCGCCCTGGCGCCTGGATGGCCGGGCATGAAAGAAAGAACGGATACAAAACTAACCCTAAGAGAAAAGGCCAGTTGCCCGACAAAATCCAAGCAACCTTCGAAGAGTCTCTACTACCCATCAAGTGTGGTGGCACACTTAGGGCCTCAGTCATGGACTCATTCCTGTTACTCAGGGGCAGACGATGCTGAGCTACCCAGAAGGGACAAGAGAATAAAAAGTGCCTAACCGTCTCCTCTATTATACCACAGGTACACTGGGGTAAAGTGAACCACCCAAGCCGATAAAGGTGTGCCCGCAGTTGAACATGCCCGGTCTGCAGCCTAGAAATAAGACCAGAATCCTTCCGCAACAGCTGACCCAAAGCAGCCGGCACAGCAGCAGACGGATGCATCTCGAAAAGAGTACGTCCAGATTCACCAGTCTCCCATCTAGTCTGCCACCTTCTCCGAAACATGGCAGTGGTCACAGAGTGCAGGTCCCCAGGACCAACTGGGAACTGTATAACATTGTGCCTGGACGTAAAACCCTGCTTAGCAAGGTCATCGGCCAGCTCGTTTCCGAAAATTCCAGAAAGCCCTGGTACCCACAAAATAGAAACAGAGACACTTCTGTGAACAGCGCAGAAAAGCTTCCATCTAATTTCCCAAACAATAGGATGAGACACCTCTAACGAATGAAAGCTTAGTTTCAGAAACCCAAAGCCAGCAGCAGAGTCCGACAAGATGCAGATTCGTGGCAACTCCAAGTCAATACCAACACCAAGAGCCACTGAAACAGCCACGAGCTCTTCCAGGAAAACCGAAGGGAGACCAAACAGAAAGTAGTTAAACTCCAGATGGAATTCTGGAACAGCGACCCCAACCGATTGAGATGAAATGAAGCATCACAGTACAACTGAACAGAGTTCTGCAAACTACCCTCAGCCTGCATAGACACAGTGCTCAGAGCCGTCCCACACCAGCCCACGGACTGGAGGGTCGTGATATAACAGGGGTTGGGGACGCTCGGAGCCTGTTGTCAAGAAGCAGTGTAGCACCCTGCCCAGGAACCCCCAGCAGATGTGTGGGTCAGGAGAAAACGTGCCAGAGGATCCTGAACACCCCTAGCAACAGCTCTCAAGCACAGGCTCAAGAGAAGTTCCTGAGCTTGCAAATCAACTGGTAACTCCCCGTCTCAACATGGTGTGCCAAAACAGGAGTAGATGGCAGGCAGCCAGAGATTGTACGTAGGCAGTCGTTTAACGCCACCTGAATATCCCCACAAGGCCCGCTTCGAATAAGCAAGAATGGGGAAATGAAAATCAGCGCAGGCTCTAATACAAGCCCTAAAAAGGGTGGCGGGTAGCGAGTGCCCGACAATGTGAACAATCAGTCACAAAACAAACGAAATATTAATTTCGTCCTCAATTGAAAAAAGACATTTACTTCCCTAAGAAAACAAAACAGGAGGGGTTCAAAGGGAGGGGAAGCAGGTATGGGGGGAATACAGGCTACACAATGGGGAAGTGCGGGGGTGCTGGGAGTGTGGGAGGGGAAAGGGGTGACCAGGGAGGTGGCTCCATCTGACCATGTAGTGGGAGAATGTGGGGCGAGGGGCGCCCCCCCCCCCCCCCCCCCGGGGGGATAGGAGGGAGGGTGTTGGCACCATTTTCATTTCATTCGGACCGGTAAAGTATTTTGCGTTGGTATTCGGGACCCGGCATAACATAGGCCGGGGGTACAGCTAGTTAAATATAAACTCATTAGTACAGCACTGCATTAATACAGTAACATCACCCAACCACTTAAAAACAAGGCATACTACAGACCAGGATCAATCAACTATTATGTTTATAGACAAACAACAACGATCCAGAACTAACTCAGAAACATTAGTTTTCCTGTCATCCAGTTCATAACCATATTCTACCAGATAATCTTCCATTATAAACCAAAGTCTCATAGCAGAAATGAAGCAACCGCAACGACGACCCCCGGAAGGGGAACAATGAAAACGTGTGAGTGTGTCATTTCTTGGGCTTGAAGGTGAAACTGGGACGTTGTTGCCCTGAGAAGAAGTTGAAACTGGCGTATTGTTACCTCGACTAATAATTTACTCAGCGCGGTCATCGCAAAGACATGTCTTAAATGACGTCAAATACGAAGAACAGTTCTTTTTCGCACGCTAATGGGAGTGGGGAAGGGCCTGAACGGGGAATGCCCGTTGGTGGGGCAGTGCTTATGTTTAAGCCACTCTTTGATTACAATATTGCTTTGCGGAGGGAGAGGATTGACGGAAAGGCGGAGTGTTGCACAAACAAAAATTAACTGTTGCAGTGAACGATCAGGCAGCACCGACCAAATACTGGGAAACAACCACGGGTCAAACAAATCCCCGGGCGAAGCCGGGTACGATGCTAATAGATACATAAAAGAATACGTTTCGATTATTCTGAAAATTATTATTTTACAGAGCAAAAGGTGATCTCCCTCCCACATCCCCACCGCGCCCACCCAATGGGCACCACTGCCACCTCGATATATATGTACACATTCAATTGCTCCTCATTTCGAATGTGCACTTGAAGGATGCCGTCGTCTTCATTTAGACTTCCTAGTGCTAAACTGATCTAGCCAGTAAAGCAGTTCTTAATTTATTTAATTTATTTAATAGTCTTTTTATATTGTTCGTGCCTTAACAACAGCATGTTTAAACTAATTTGATAACTTTTGTGATTTTGCGATGCTTCTTTGCTGATTGCCTTGCACATGATAATGGGATGAACAAATACCAGAACCGTTGTTTAATTTAAAATTTTGTGGACTTGATAGGCTACACTTGCCTTAAGATGAATATAGCTGCCGGACAAGAAATACACTGCTATTATTGCTCAACTTGTAAGCCAATGTTTGTAGCTCTGTGGTTTTATGAATGGCAAACCCATTTGTGCAATATCTGATGTAACTTTTTTTTCAGGAACAAATAAAATTGCAGTAACCGAAAAAATTGAAACTGGCTAGAGGAGCAATTTATCGCAAAAGAAACTATTATAAAAGGCTATTAATTTAAACACATTTTGGTAGAACCAGAGTATTGTTGGAACAACCTGAACAGTTATACGAATATGTAGTCCCACCCAATCTTACAAAGTACTAATGAAAATGTGCACTATTTTATCCTTTTTGAAAATGACGCAATAAAATACAAATTTGACTGTGTAAACTTATACACTGGTCAGAATTTGTTCATTTTAGTCTGCATTTGACTTGGTGCCTATTCGTATTTAATTTACGCCGTTAAACATGACTGGAAAGTCGTTGATTAAAATTACTTATTATCATGACAACTTTTAACAGACCACAGCGTTAGTGTTTACTGCGATTCAATAATCTCGGTAATTTTTTGCTGAGAAAGCACTAGGGCAGCCTGCCCTGTTCATTACTCGTCCTTTGCAATATTTGTCCGTCTGTAGGGTGTCTTTTGTCCAGCTACGTACATGCAGGCTGCTCATTATTGCTTCTTAGATCAGATATAGACTTATTACAAACAAAAACGTCAAGTGTGCCGTAAAAAAGGGGTTGTATGATTGAATTTTCACTTGTTAAAATGAACACGGATAAAAATTGATGATTTTTAATTGAAATAACCAAATGTACAATTGAGAAATTTCCATCTGTTTAGGTCCTGTTGTGCTTTACGTTTTAAATATATGATTGGTAAAGCACAGCAACACCTAAACAGATGGAAATTTCTCAATTGTACATTTGATTATTCCAATTAAAAATCATCAATTTTTATCCGTGTTCATTTTAATAAGTGAAAATTCAATCATACAACCCCTTTTTATGGCACACTTGACGTTTTTGTTTGTAATCCGTGTACCTTTTTGGAGCTTGATGAGCTCCTATATGCTAGCAAGCGAAGTCGGCGTGGTATGACTCCGCATCACCCAAGACATGGCCACCTACAGTAAAGGCCGTAGCATCTTTACCTTCCAGAATGCTCCGCTAGAAGGCGAAACAAACACCTACGCGACAAGTTTGCCAAGTGGCATCATCGGTTGGCAGAATTTGGCACCCTCGTCGGTTAATTTGAAATTTCGCCAATTGGTGTGGAGATGGTAGCACCTAGCAAACTTGCGCTTGCTTCTATGTCAATTGTTGATTTTAGTTGCCTTTTTTGGTCTGATACGAGACGCCCTTTAAAGTAGGTGGCTTTTCCAAGACCGCTTTTCCTGAATAAATTGGACTGTGCATGCGCCGACTCTGACGTCAGTTGTGTTCTTTGTTGCGTCATGTATTTGTTATCTCTAATATCAACATGGCTGTCGTTGTCGATCGGACTCAGGACCACGAATGGACGCAACTCTGGGCCACCTGGATTAACTAACTACGAATTTACGTTAGGATCAACATTTATCCCCGCCAATGATTTTCCCAATATTCCGCACGCCGTTGCTCTTGAAAAATAATTTCGGCACGCTGCCGCTGCCCGCCGCCGTTAATTTTTCGACGTGCCACGACACTAGGTAGTTTTGCATTTCAATTCAAAATTTCACTTTTCACATTCTCAAGTGAAATGCCGAAGCCGGTTCCTAACCTAGCCGACAATAACAACACGACCAAACGACCAACCGATAATAACCATGTTTTTTGTGGTTGTTGTTGTTGTTGTTGTTGTTGTTGTTGACGCTACAAAGCTTTATGCATGCAGCCGATTTTTGCTGGCCACTTTGGAACAATTCAACTCAGCTCTGAAAGCCTGCATCTGCGAAATAAATACGCCATTCTATCGTTTCTAGCTGCCAATCAACATAGCGTAGTTTGGTTTAAATCTCTATCGTTCAGCTGAAACACGCATTCTTTCCCATGATTTAATCGAGGCCTCAGCCAAATGCTATGCGCCCCCCAAAAAAAGGTCTACAGCATGTCAACACCAGTATTCACAATACACCATCCCACTAGATCACCATTACACTATTAAACCATTACACCATCGCCCACGATACACTGATACACCATCGCACAACTACACCTGGGACAAAACACACTACCTCATGCACTGCACCCAAATTCCCACTGCTGCATCACATATAACCGGAGCCCACACAAGTGCCACTGGGGGTCACCACGCCGACGCATAGAGGCACACCCACCGTTTCCTCCCCCCTCCCCCATTTAGGAAGAGTTCAGGTGAGCATGGAGCATACACCATAACACAACGCATACCACATACCGCGTGCCCCATATGGCCCTCCGTCTCTTTCTCATCAAGGGAGAGTTCAGGCAGGCCACTCCACACTCCGCACAATATCACTCAGCAGCACAGCACACTACATCACCGAGATTTCAGCAGCGCCGGGGGAGGAGGGGGTTAAAGACTAACTCCTGTTCCCACACAGAACAATGCAATCGCCCGCAGCCTGGCAATCGGATGTCGGCCCTGGGAGTGCGACAGAAGGCTGGCAAGAGTTGGGAGAGCAACCAGCCACGGGGCCAAGCGCCTGCGCGCGCTAGCAAATTTTGGGCACACAAGCAATAGGTACTCTGGCGATTCGTCAACCAGACAAACTGGGCAAACAGGGGAATCTACCCACCCATACCGAAACCGGTGAGCCCTAAGCAGCGTACATCCCACACGCAACCGCGACACGATCTTCGCATCGCCGTAAGAGAGTCTGTCAACATTGGACGTGGTGGAACACGTCGGGTGGACAGCATAGAAAGCTCTACCATCACGAGCAGTGTCCCACTCCTTCTGCCACAGAGCCATGGACCACTGCCGGATTGCCGTTTTTCGCATACGGGCAGACAGAACTGGAGTAAGCTGTTCACAACCACCTCGCGTTGCCTCCCGTGCTAGCCCATCAGCCACCTCATTCCCAGCAACACCGCAATGGCCGCGCTCCCACTTGAGCGCGACAGTGCTACTGCACGCAGCCATCCAAAATTTCCAGCCAATGGTGTAAACTAGTGGGTCCCTGACATCCAAGCCACTCCAGGAGCTCCGGAGGAACGTGTACCCCGCTAAAGAATCTGTCTGAACCGCACAGGATGGCAGCTGCAAATCTAGGGCCACGTCCAGCGCCACGGAAATCGCCAGGAGCTCACACACAGTGCTGGACGTGATACTCTTCACATAGCGCTTACATTCTATTTTCAACGAGGGAACAACAACACCTATCCCCCCTTCACCTGTGCAAGCACGAAACGAGGCATCGCAGAAGACAACACACTCAACAGTGGTGGGTCGAAACAAAGCTTCTAATTCATGGCACCATGTCCAGGGGCTCAAAGGGCGAGAACACGCAACAGCCTGCAATGAGCCAGATACCTGTCGCAACAGTGATACCCCTCGCCCTGCCTCTCCTAGAATGCTACAGGCACGATCACTCAGAAACCCATAGTCTCTCAGAATACAAGCAACCGGGTCCCCGACTCCCCTGCTAAGGTTGCGCACGCACAACGCTACCAACAACTCCTTTGCTCGAATCTCCACAGGAGGCTCGTTGCACTCAACCCATAAAGCAGTAACAGGAGATGCTGCCACACAACCCGAAACAACCCGTAGGCACACATTCAAAGCCACCTGCAGCGACATTTCATGCTTCCTACTACCACACAAGAAAGGTAGCGAGTAGTCCACAACAGACCGAACAAACGTCCGGTAGGCAGCAAGTAGCGCACCCCTCTTAACATCTCGCCTCACTAGCTGCCGGAGAATCGCAGTCCTGGCCTGAATCTTGTCTCTCAGCCTACTCACATGCTGGTCCCAACTAAGGGAAGAGTCAAGGATCACACCTAGATACTTCACACTCTCCCTCGGACGGACAATTTGCTCTCCCATTCTGAGACATACTGCCGATTGCTGAACATTCCCTGACCTAGAGAACACAACTACTTCCGTCTTTGCCGGGGCCAATAAGAGACCCCGCTCTTCCAAGAGAACACCTATCCTGTCCAGAACTTCCTGTGCCTCCCTTGCCAGTGTGGCCAGAGCATTACCAACAAACCAGATCGCGACATCATCTGCGTAGCAGACAATGTTCGAACTGGCACCAATTTCACACAGGACATCATTGATGGCAACAGCAAACAGCAAAGGACTCAGGCAACTCCCCTGAGGGTGGCCCCTGCGTGTAGATGCTGTTGCCGACCAATTCCCATTAACACGGGTAGCAAACACGCGCTCACCCAAGAGCGCCACAATCAAGCCAACCAAGCGGTCGCTGATACCCATTTTGAGTAAAGATGCCTCAACCCAGCGTATCGAGACCGTGTCGTAGGCTTCTTTGATATCCAAAAAGACAGCCAACACCACGTCTCCACGCGTCCAGGCCTCCCTGATACTCGTAAGCAGGAAGAGGATTGCGTCCTGGGCACTCCTACTCGGACGGTACCCAAACTGCACACCCGAAAGACAATCATGGTACTCTAAGTGCCACTCAAGTCGGCGGACAACCATCCGTTCAAGAACTTTACGGACACAAGACAGCAGGGCAATAGGCCTGTAGTTGACAAGATTCGATCTGTTGCTCCCTTGCTTGTGCACTGGGACAAGCACAGTGAACAACCATGATGGAGGAATCTGCACTCCATCAAGTAAGTCCTGAAACAGCGGTAGCACACCTTCATGTACCGGTCCGTTATCCCTCTTCAGGTCCGTATACCTCACACCATCAACACCAGCGGCACTCATGTTTCTGCACTTCTGGAGGGCCGCATCGAGCTCCGCAGCAACCCATGGCATACCACCTACACTCGACTGGGTGGCATTCACAACCTTCGGTGGGGCAGACCCACTTGACAAAGCATACACGCTGGCAAACCTCTCATTAAATGCGTTTGCCATTTCCTCTCCACGCAGCACTTCTCTGCCCGTGACTGCGGAGCGATAAACCCAGGAAAGTTCAACTTTGGTCGAGTAAGGGCTCAACAAACGCCAGGCTTGCACAAGGGAGCCGGCACACCCAACACGTGTGCAGATCCTCTCACCGAACCCCTCTTTCTCGCTCCTAATTATGTACCTACTCTCCACCATAATCCCCTTATACTCCCACCAATGCACGTCACTTGGCGAACGTTTCCACTTGCGATACGCTCTCCTTCGGTCACGTACAGCAACAGTGCAACGATGCGTCCACCACTCACAACGTTTCGCCCTGTTCGAACTCAAACGCGGTGACTTGTGCGGACGCACACCCCGCCGCTTGAGCCAGTCAGCAAAAATCCCATTGCTCGCAACTGGCGGTTTGCAACGAGTACTCGACGAGGCACAGAATGAGCGCGGGCGCAGCACCACCGGGAGATGGTCGCTGCCACGCAAGTCGTCTGAAACTTGACAAACAAACTGCAATGCAATGCTAGGAGAGCAAACAAAAAAATCCAAGACCGCTTTCTTCACCCTCCCACCCTGCCAGCGCACAAACGTCGGAAAACCATCATGCATAATTTGTAAGTCGCGGTTATGAATTGCAGCAGAGAGTCGACACCCTCTGGTGTCTGCCTGAAGCGAGCCCCAGTCGTAGTGGTGACTGTTGAAATCGCCTCCGAAAACAACTGGTGCAGGGAACTGCTTGAGCCACGCTGACCACTCAGCAGTCGTAGGACTCCCCGTCGCGTGGAGAAAGACAACCATTACCCAACGGCCGCACATCCAAACCTTCAGCGCAACTGTGTCTACACCCTCTAGTTGCAAACCAATATTAACACGTACATACGGGACTGACCACTTTATAACCACACCTACCCTATGCCCAGAATGAACAAAATCAGTCTGCCACAATGCAGCAGTAGAGGCGCTCAGATTCGCCGTTTCCTGCACTCCAATAATGCTAGCATGGCGCAGTAGCTGCTCAATTTCCCCCAACTTACCTAACAGCCCTCTCGCATTCCACGTAATCACATTATAGTGGGTGAATGATGAGGTTAGGTTAGGGCCCCCGTTTCACACTCACCCCCCTCGTCTCCCCCTCCTTGCGAAACGCTAACACTGCTCAGACTCAGTGTGAAGCTGCTGCGCAACTCGCTGCCATCTTGTGAAACTACACCCTCACACACTTGCGGCTGCTGCTCAGCACAATCTTGCACATCCATGGTTGCGTACGTGTGATCTGCAACTTTGTCAGCACTGCACAAAATTTCGTCTTGGCTACACTCAACTTCCTGGACAGCTGCAACCTCTCCATTATGCACCTCACTCATTTCAACTTCGTCAGCAACTTGCGGGAGTGCGGTGGCCTCTTTGAGAGGAGACTGTGTGGCTTGCTTCCTCTTCTGGCCACCCTTCTTTCGTTTCGGCGGGGGCGTCACCCACTGCCCGTCACTTCCTGTATCATTGCGACTGGCCGAAGGCTCACGAAAAATCACACGATCACTATTTGTGGCAGATTTCTCGCCCAGATTTGAGCCGCGCAGTTGCACTTCACTCAATGCCGTTAAACATGGGGCACTCGTGCTCAAGGCACTCGGCTCCAGACAGTTTGTTTGGCGCTGCTCCTGGGGGACAGATCGCTGCTGCTGCACCTTAGGTTGAGGCGCTGGGGGCACCGCCTGCGCCCTCAACTCCTCTTGCCGTTTCTCATGTTGAAGGTGGGGGCAAAGTTGACGCGGATCACGCCAAACACCACAGGTCGCGCACGCTACAGCGCGGCATGCACGCCGGAAGTGCCCACGTGCATTGCATCTCAGACATTTTGGTGGACGGTCTCCCACGATAACCAGAGTCCGAATGCCTTTGATGACCGCGATGTCTGGCACATCATCAATGGACAGGCCGTCTCTGAGGCGCAAAGTCACTTGCCGCACGCCAGTCTCACGCACAGGTCTGCCACTTATAACCAACTTCTCAAATGAGTGTCCTTCAAGGGTAGCAATCCGCCCGAAGCCCACCGCTATTTCTTGCGGAGAAATACTAACTGGCAGCCAGTGGAGGCGCGCCTGTACAGTCTGTTCGTGCAGATCATGGAACTCCACTGGATGCCCATTCAAACTGAGATTCGCCTTAAGCAGTATCTGCTTCGCTGCACCAGTTCGCAGTGCAATCTCAAATGTGTGTGTTCCCCTGAGAGTGTTAACGTGCGTGATTTCTCCCTCACTGACAATATGCTCCACAGCATAGTACACTTGAGGAGTAGGATACGGCCATCCTCTTGGGTGGCAAATCATAACAACTGAGCGGGGCATTTGCATGTTAGAGAGACCCCCTCCATACAGTTTCTTGAGCGTCTGAAGATTCCTCATCTTCTTGCACCGCCCTGCAGCATCATCTGGTGCCTCAGAGTCTACATCACTCTCACCCCAACTCGCATGACTCACTTCAGCAACGGCCTCACTAAACAACCTCGTTCCGGTGGCGACTACTGACGCTCTGCCTTTTCCTTTCTCTTGGTCGGGTGCCTGCTTGTCACCGCCATCTTGGTTGCCTCTGCTATCTTGACTTTCACGCCCAACCCTAACTCTAGTATCCACTCCTTGCGTCCGTACTCTCGCTTCCGAAATACCTCTCTTCACAGCCTCCCTCATCACTTGAGCGAAGGTTTCATCACTGACAAGCCCAAAGTTGACCTCACTGTCTGCCAACACTTTTGATTTTACTAAGTCGCGCAAGAGTACCTCAACATCAACATCAACATCACCCTCCATGTTGTTGTTGTTGTTGTTGGCATTCTTTCATTTCGCCCTTCAACAATCGAGTTTTTAGCAAAGACATGATACGTGCACGAAGTGGAATTTGCTGAGTGGCATTGTTCCCTAAATACAATGGTTAAAACAATGTAGAATAATCAAAATGATCGTTCAGGGGCCCGTAACTCCGAAACGGCTCGACCAATCGAAAAAGTGGTCTCTGTAAGCTTGAAGGCCAAGGAAATTTCTGGCTTTGATCACGTTTCAAATTTTAGGTAGGTGCAGTAGTTTTTTTCTGAAACCGTGTCACGCAAGAACAAGAACAACCACAACAAGAAGTGAACAGTTTTCAAATTTCCGTGTGGCTCCGTACGTTTACTCATGCACGGAAATGCGTAAAAGTTGGTTCAAAGTTGGGAAAAGTTGCTATCTACTATCTGGCCAAGTTTGGTCGAAATATATTGAATAGAAACGGAGAAATTAATAGTTTTAGTTTTGCTGGAAAGAGGACTTCAATCATATATATACACGGCTATCGCTGTGTATGATACGTGACTCGGCCTGTATGAGTGATAGTATAGAACATAGCTAGATTAATAACGAGTGCTTCTTCGTCCAATTTTTCGGTTAAATTATTTACTCGAGAATGAAAAAGATGTAGCTACTAGATGATTAATTTGTATTATGATAATATTTCAAAATGAGGCTTGCCCGTGACAGTCAGGCATTCCAAAAATTTGATTTTTAAAAAAAATTCCAATCGCTGTACATACTTGTTTGGTTTTGTTCACACATAAAAATGATTAAAACTTAAAAATTGAAAATTGCAACTTGTGAAGTGATAGGTTGGTGAACCCTCTCTCTGGTCGCACTTTTTACCCTCTCGTTTTTTATCCTTTTTATGTGTGCACAAGCCCAAATGAGTGCAATGGACGAAAATTATATAGAATTACTAGCAGGACCCGTGCATGCTGCACGGTGACTAAGTTTCCCTGTCTTAGCCTCGCTCTGTGTTTTGTGTTCTTAGAAAAGTCAATCGAGTATGCAATATTTCATCGTATCAGGCTGCCAAATTATTCCAGTCCCCTGGACTCGTTGGCGTTTCTCCGCCTCACCCCACGGTGTTTGGCCTCCCCCTCCGAACATCTAGCCACCCCCCCCCACCCCACTGCACGTCCTTTGGTGCATCCTGGCTTTTTCAAATTCTCCCCCCCCCCCAACCTGCACACCCCCGCTCCCTCCCATGCTCCTCGACCACCCTCCAGTAGTGTAGGGTCTATATACCTCCCCGTCTTACTGCTCACCCCTCCCCTGGTGTTCGGTTATAAATTTATTAACCCCCCCCCCC
>JAHWFP010059706.1:19846-30425 GCA_023313725.1 Lithobius niger | reverse complement strand
ACTTGGGGAGTTTTACATTGTTAGTTCTTGCGCTTGCCACTGGAGCAGTTGGCGTCACTGTCGCTGTACAGGTACTCGACAAATAACGATTCGCTTTTACTTTTGTTGCTATCACGTTGTCTAGACATTTTTCATGCAGCGTTACTTCCGTATCTAAGTCGGCAACATCACATAATTCTTCCAGCCTATGAAATATTGGTATTATTGCTGCTTCCTTCGCTATTAATTTTTGCGTTAGACCAATTTCTACATCGTCATCCTTTTTTTTGCGTTATCTTGAATTAACTGCAACATCGTTTTTTCAAGTGACACCATTCTTGAATCTCTACTCTGCTTCGTCTGCTCTAAATCCATTTTTGCTTGATTTGATTATTTAATTCATTTAGTGCTTGATTCATTTAATATTGACGTTTGCTCATATTCTATTCTTTTTTAAAGGCCCAGGCTTAGTTCTTTTGAACTTACCCACGTTTTACCTTTTAAATTAACCTTGCCATTTTTTTTTTTCTCTCTCTTGTAAAAAAAACTGAACTATGTTGACATTTGCACGGCTTTGTTTTATGATACTTCTGACATGTTTGCGTAATAAGTTCTTGATTATCCGACTTTACCTCAGTTCCCTGTCCGATCGCGTCGGGTTTCGGCACCAAAATTATGTTACAATCCGACGTTTACGCACCTGTGCAGTGTTTGCACGGGGAGAAATAAACCCGAACTTCGACCAGGGAGGGAAACCCTATGAATGAATCTAAAGGGGGAATTGCAACTTACTCTACCTTAGGTCTATGCGAGTCCATGCACTGCCTAGGCAGTGGTCCATGCTTCCGACAGGCTTGGATTTTCTTCTCTGACCTGTCGGACCCTATTTGGCACTACCACCAAACGTCCCTGTAACTACCTACACAATTACGGGTTAGTAACTAGCTAGCTTACAGCTCTAGTGCCATACAAACCTTGTAGAGAAAATCGCAATTCACCACCGAGACAAAACCAACATCGTACCCAATTAATCCACCATAGCTGATAGACAACAAAGCCTAAAACCAAAAAGGCTTAAGCATGCCGCAGAAGTTCTAATGTCAACAAAGAGAGAGAAAGGCAAGTTGAATTAATGGGAGCGCAGACCCAACTAACCTTTATTGGTTGAGCACGTTCAAATTACAACTTTGGCACGAGACCATAACAATTAACGACGTTAATCATAACAATTAAAGTTATATATAACCACAGACTTAACAGTGAAATTGTAGGCAACAGCGACCTCTCTTAAACAATAATGAAAAGTACAAAAGCCCAAAAATGGCAGTTGTCAAAATGAAAAAGTACAACTTCGAAATTCACAACATGCTCTCCCTCCAGTATGACCATTAGTCCCTGCTTGCGGCTTAGCCTGAGCATTTCCCGCCGAAATAGTAATATTGTTACTACCACCTGTACCATTTCCCGCCGAAATAGTAATATTGTTACTACCACCTGTACCATTTGAACCATTTGTACTATTGTTATTATTACCACCATTTTGGTTATTCTCGCCAGAATGAGAATTCCCACTACGATTACCACCATTTTGCCTATTACCTTGGTACCCATTGCTTGGTCGATACCTTCCATTGCCATTATTACCATTGCCTCTGCAATAATTTCTACCATGTGGTCCGCCACTACCCCTGTCCGAACCACTCCCCTGTCTTAAGACTGCTTCCTGACGATTTGCACAATAATCATCAGCAAGAGAAGCCAGGTTCAAAACAGATTCCTGCTTTTGCTTTTATCGAATAACCATACCCGTATCGGATTCGGCACTTTGTTCATAAAATCTTCTATAAATATTTGCTGAAACAGTTTTTCAAATGAATTCTTTCCGTGACCCATTCAGTGCCTAAGGTAGTAAGATTATGAGCAAAGTCTAAGTACGTCTGCTTATCAGACTTTTGAGCAGATCTAAATTGCAGATGTAAGCATCGTTCCGTGACATTAAACCACCTTAAGGACTTTAACACAAACATTGTACTGCGCAAAGTCGTTATCAGATAGCCTCATCAGACATTCCCTCGCCTTTCCCATCAATCATGACCACAATCTAAATGGCCATTCCTCCCTTTTAAACCCCATTTTTTCGCAAATTCGCTTAAATCCAGACAAGAATGTTAAAACACTGTCCTCCTTCTCCTTAAAAGGCTGGCACAATTTAGACATGTCATACTTCTTTTCAATTTGTACAGAATCTGCTTTAACACTTAACTGTTTTTCCTTAAAGGTCAATTGTCTTGCCTGCACTTCATCATTGTGCTGCCTAGCATTTTCGCTAATACGCAGCTCATGCTCCTGTTTCTCCCTCGTTAATCTATCTTCCTGTTCCCAGCTCTCTCTTTCAAGTTCCTCATGTCTCTTCAATTTTTCTCTTTCAATAGCTATTTTTTACTGCCAAGCTCAGTTTGCTTAGCTAACCTTTCCCGTTCTAGCTCTGCCTCCCTATTAAGTTTCCCTTTCAAGAGGTACAGTTTGTTCCCTTAATTCACTTTCCCTATTTAATTTCTCCCTTGCCAAATCGTCCTCTCTCTCCTTTAAAGCCTCCTCCCTCTTTAATTTTTTTTTCTTACACTTAACCTTTCCCGCTCCAATTCCCTTTCTTCTTGCCTTTCCCTTGCTTTTTCTTTTTTGTGTAACTCCCTCTCTTTTTTTTCTTCCTTTTCCCTTAACTCCCTCTTTTTTTGTTCTTCCACAACCCTTTTTTCTTCATCCACCATCTCCATTGCTGCTTCAAGATCTACCCGCAAAAAGTTACCTCCCTCCAACCCATCTTTAAACAACCCCAGAATATCAGATTTGCATTTTGGCGCAACCAAATCCAATTCCCCGCACACAGCCTTTAAATCAGCAACCGACCTCCTATCTAATAAATCCATGTTTAACTACTGTAAACACTATGTATCAAACAGTACATCAAAGCATCAACACATCAAAAAAATACCAACACGCAACTGTACTGGAATAAACAATCCTTTCAATTCAACGCCCTACTACCAGAGTATGAAAAAAAAAGTTTGCCTTACCCTTGTTGCCGTGTTGCAATAAACACCAAGTTGATTCCCTCACATCAGCCTTAAAGGGTAAAATTTAATTTTAAAGGGTAAAATTAGTTTTTACTAACCTAAATACTTACTTCAGTAATTATGCTTAAAATCACTATTTTACGCTATCGCTGCTCATTTATCAACTAAAAAACTCCCTTTTTTAGCTTGTATCCCAACTTTCTCTCCACTCCCGCCAGGGGCGCTGCTACTCCTAACTAGGAGGCCGCCATCTTGTTTGCTTCCTTCATCACATTTTGAACTCTCCTGTTCAGTGACTGCGGGGAGGCGGGCGGGTTCTTACTGAAGTAAGTATTTAGGTTAGTAAAAACTAATTTTACCCTTTAAAATCATCGTTTCTTACTACCTGCAAATACTTACTTCAGTAATTATGCTGAATTTGTCATTCAGGCGGTGGGAATTACTCCACTGAACCCCGGAGAGCTTGCCTATAACCATTTTAACATGGAAGCTGTCAACTCACCACTTTTACACAGTTGGTCTCGTCTCCACTTCCAATCATCTCACTGGCGTGCTCATCTGACTGGGTGTCCCTAGTCTACACTCAGGTGACCCCCTCAGTCTGGTTTAGCACCATCTCTCAGTCCTTTCACCAGTGTGTGCCTCCGTCCGGGTGTCCCCAGTCTACACTAAGGGTGACCCCATCCAGTGGTTTGTCTTTAGAGTTCCTTTCCTGCCACCACATGACCCCTCACCACATTCTCTCCTCTATATCCACACGTTTCCCGGAGGTAATGCTTGATGAAGGTGGTACGGTTGTTCCATGAGCACGCTGTCACCACCTCATCTAAAGGCGTGCCACATCCGTACGCCCATGATGCGGCTAAAGCCCGGAGCTCATGTGCTTTGACTTCAGCCGGGAGATCTTCATGATTCTGGCCGTTCAGATATGCTCTTTTGATCACGGCGCAGATCCATTTCCCCAGCTTGAAGGGCGACACTCCTTTGTCTAGGATTTCACCACTGTTCGTGTCTACATCATAAAACAGCGGAGTTGGCTTGCTACGAACCTGCGTTCCCCCTGCATTATTATCTGTCTTGGTCAGGTAGAACCGCAAAGCCCTAATCGGGCACTGCAAACGCTCCTGGTTTCCTGTTTGCCCATACCCCTTTAGAGCTTTAATACGCACTGGGATTGGCTTCGTTCCCGGTTTGCAATTTTTCGCTCTGAAATGGGCCGGGAACGTTAAAAATACCTCCGACCAGTCTTTGGCAAAACGAATATGACCTTCATCCCTGGTGAAGGCGGCCAACTCGCTTTGCTGCTGAGGCTAACGCGACAAGGAACACTGTCTTCTGAGAAAGGGATAGAATGGACGCACTTCTTGCTGGTTCATAAGGGGCGCCCATTAGACTTTGCAACACCAAAGGCAGATTCCATTTCGGGAACAACTTTGCTTGTCTTGGCCTCCCATTCTCAAAGGCTGTCATCTGCTTGGAAATCACCACATTTGAAATAGTCTTGGGGTCCCCTACGCACGACAACACCGAGTTGATGGCCGATCGGTAGCCCTTGATAGCACTCGGGGACAAGCCTTTGTCAAAAAGCTCTTCAAAGAAAGCTGACAGCATTGGCAGGTTCGGGTTGCATGGGTCGCATCCTGACTTCGCACACCACTCGAACCATTTTTTCCATTTTGCGTTGTAGTTACGTTGCGAGGACTCTCCCAAACACTTCGTTATCCTGGACGCCACTTCCTCCTTTAATCCCTCCTTCACCAAATTCTTCCTTAGAGTTTCCACCCTTGAAGATTCAGCATGGAAGGGTTTTGGTGCAGGGTCTCCCCCGATGCTGGGACAAAAAGTTTTCCGTGATGGGCAATGGGATTGGGTCGGCCTTTTTCATCTCCATCAACTCCGGGAACCATGGAGCCGCCGGCCACCAGGGGGCTACCAGGATGAACTTGCCTTTGGACGCTCTCAACTTGTTGATCACTTTCAGCAGGAGTTTGAACGGCGGGAAAAGGTATGCATTTAGTCCTTCCCAGCTGATTTACAGTGCGTCCGTTGCCCACGCCATCGCATCTGGGAACGGGGACACAAAACACGGCAGCTGAGTGTTGTGATGGGTCGCGAACAGGTCTACCGATGGTGTTCCCCACCGAAGAAACAGGGCTTTGCATACTTGTGGATCTAACCTCCATTCCGTAGTCGGCACAAGCGATCCCCTGGACAACTCGTCTGCCCATACATTGAGACTCCCTGCGATGTGGCGAGGAACCGGCGTGATCTCGTACTGCAGGCAGATCTCGAACAGGATGGAGGCTTCTTCCATGAGTGTTTTCGAGTGGGTACCTCCTCCTTTCTTCACATATGCTACTGCCGTGGCATTGTCGCACATGATGCCCACTGCCTGACCCTTCAGCCTCAGTTTCCAGGCAAGGAGCGCTTTCCAGATCGCTCTGAGCTCTAGGACGTTGATATGCAGATACTTCTCCTCTCCGTCCCAAGCGCCTGACACAGTTTTCCCGGCAAGCTGAGCACCCCAACCCGTAAGGGAGGCATCTGAAAACAGGAGTAGCTCCGGAACTGGCTCGTGAATGGGCACTCCGACCTGTAGGTTTTCTTTCGTCGTCCACCACGTCAAACTCTTCCTCGGTAGGTCCTGGAGAGGAATGATGTCTTTCCAACTGTTCCTTGGTTGCCACGCTGACTTTTGAAACCAGTGAATCGGTTTCACCCGCCAGTGGCCGAAAGGGTACAAGCCTGGCGTTGGAGTCCAAGAGTCCAATGAGTGACGCCAACTCTTGCGCCGTCGCCATGGTCCTCCTGACGAAAGCATTCACCGAAGTCTTCGTCTTCACAATTCTCTCCAGCGTGGGTCTTACCGACATTGCGACGGTGTCGAACTCTGCACCCAGGAACACAAAGCTGGTGCTCGGAACAGGCCTTGACTTCTTGAGGTTTATACCAAGACCCAAATGCAAGAACAGGGAGCTGCACATTTCCCACTGCTGTGTCAGAAGAAAACTGTCTTTGTTCCGAACCAGCCAATCGTCCAAGTAAGCATGAGCTTTGATGTGATGTAAGTGCAAATACGCAAGGACTGGTTTCAGCATCCGGGTAAACACGTATGGAGCCGTCGCCAAGCCGAAAGGAAGAGACTTCCATTGGAACGATTTCCGACCCGCTACGAGGCGGAACAGGTGCCGAACCGAAGGGTGGAGGGGAACGTGGAGATACGCATCCTCTAAATCGATAGAGGTGGTAAACTCTTTGTGCTGGAGTGAGTCTCGAATCGATTCTATCGTTTCCATCTGGAAATGTTCCTTCACAAGATGTTGATTGAGTTTCCGAAGATTGAAAATAACTCTGGATCCTCCTCCTTTCTTTGGGATCACCCTCGCTGGACTCCAGAATCCTGGACCGGGAGGTGCCTCTTCTACTGCTCCCTTCACGACGAGTAAGTTGATTTCCTCGATGAGTTCTGGGATTTCGGAATGCTCTACCAGCCAGTCTGGCGGGCAGTCTGTAGTCACAAGACTGGTGACGAATGGCGGTGTATATCCCTCCTCCAGGGTCTGGATGACGAAGGGGTCCGACGCGATCCTCTTCCACTGTCCAAGGTGTCTGGCAATCCTTCCCCCCACCTGACGGTGAATGGGGGGGGGGGCCGACCATGGCCAGTCACTGTCGTGGTGGTGGTCTCTTACCCCTCCCACGGAAAGATCCTCGGCCACGCTAGTAACTCCCTGGTCCTTTCCCGCGTGACGAAGAGGGGGATGGTCTCGAAAGGGCGAACGGTTTCTCGACTTGTCAACGGGCTTCTTGCCGCTACCCTTTCCTCCGTATGGCTCGTTCCAATGTCCGGACGCTGGATGTTGGATCCTTGCATACACTGTTTTGCTTCTAGAGCTTCCTTGGTTCAAGCTAACCGAGGTTTGGACGAGTCGCACCTTTTCTTTGAGCTCAGGAGCTAACACCAGTAACTGTCCATTAAACAAGTCTCCTGAACTATGAACTGGCAAAAGTCTTAACTTGCCCACAACGTCCGCCGGGATCCCTGTCGCAGACTCAAGAAGGGCGTCCCGTCGCCGAAAAGCATTGTTGATAAGTAGACGGCATTGCCAATTGAGACTATCTTTGTGAAAAGACGACGCTCGCTTAAGAAGGTGCATACATTCCCTAATCGTCCTATTTTCCCTGAGCTCAGGATTGACAAGCGCCATCGCCTTCAAAGCTGCGGTTGATGACGAGTAAATGAGCTCCGCCTGAGAGCTCGCCCTCATGCTGGCTCTCAGCATAACATCGTCCTCTTCAAATTGTTGGGTGGGAGTTTTAATGTACGATGGGTTCTTGAGAACAGAATCCAGCTCAATGTTACACTGTTCAGTTACATATTCGGCCTCCTTGTAGGTCCGAAATCTCTTCTTATTCGGGGCACCTTTTCCTACAGATTTGAAGAACATATGTGTTTTCTTCAGGTCATGCGGCGGCAGTGGCTTAGAGGATGACACAGGTAGTTCATTTTTCCTAGTCAGAGACTCTGTATTAAGCAGTTGCCTAAACATCACTGCGGATTGAGGCAAATGGGAGGGACGCTGCTTATAACTACCCTCATTTGCCAAAGTATCCATTGGGGGTCCTCCGTATCCTCCACTGGTGGAGGCCCCTCCTTGAAAAAACGAGTGTGTCTCAAATGTTTGAGCGCTACCTCCGTAAATTCCGCCCAAGGGACATATCCTGGTCCTTCATTGAACGGGTCATCAGTGTTGTCCCCTTCAGACTCATCGCCACTCCCAGATGCGCCGTCATCGTCCTCTTCCACAGCTTTGCTCCTTTTAGACGTCCCCTTGTCGTCACTTAAAGCCACATTCCCTCTTCTCTTCTTCGAGTCTTTTCCTACTCCTGTACCACAAGGGGCTGGAACATCCACACTCAGAAACGACTGTTCAGCATTCTTTGGTACCCGTCTTTTAAGTGGCGTCACGTGACAACTGACTGGCGACACACAGCGGCGGGCCGGCGACACACGGTTACTGGGTGACGACTGGGCGGCGACCGGAAGGCGACGGGCTGGCGACACGCGGCTACTGGGCGATGACAGGACGGCCACAGGATGGCGACACGCCTTTGGAGCCACTTTTACATCTTCATGTTGTGGCGACAATCCGGCGACATGCGGCAACTTGACGCCTGTCATGCTTGACGCCATAAACGAACTCATCATGTCCAGTAGTTTCGTAATTTTGTCCTCACTGGACTTTACTACTCCTACAGTTTTTAGTGATTTTACACTGGAGTCCTCATACGAACCGCTGTTCCCAACACCGGGAGCTGCCATTTGAGTATTATTACTTCCCGACCTGCCACTTGACGATCTGGACGATTTTCCTTTCGCCGAACTCTTCACAAGGTCACCACGATCCCCAGACTTGGAGCATGATCTGCCAACTTCCCGCTCGACACGTGGCGACTCCTGTCCGTCACAGCAGACGTCGACACAGCATACGTCGACTTGTTGTCCGTCACAACTCCCGAACTTGACGCCATAGCTGAATTCTCCCCCGACTTTTCTTCCTCTTTTGGCAAGAATGGTTGAAACATGTGGAGCATATCTGCCATAAGGACGCCGAACTTCTTCTCAATCCCCGATACGGCCGAATCCACCTTGTCCGTAATTCGTTGCTCCAGACGAGTTGCTTTCACATCAAAAATCACGTTGGCTGTGGTCTGCATCGACGCAAGCAGCTCTTCATTTGAAAATGGCCTGTCCTGTCCTGTCCCACAGTCAGCCAACTTCGCATCATTCAGCACCACCACACTTTCTTGAATTTCTGCAAAGTCGTTTCCGTTGGTCGACGCCATCTTGTTTTCTTCCTCTTGTTTGGTAACAACCGTTGACATCTCCGGAATTTTTTCCACAAGTCTCTCGTCAACTGAAACTGAAACTGCCGTTGCTGCCCTGGCCCTCTGATCTGCCTTCTGGTCCGACTTCTTCCACGTATGCAAAATGTCTTTCACAGTCGACCGATGATGCAAATCGCACAGCTCACAAACTTTGGTGACAAAATTACAGGGCCTGCATTCACGACAAAGAGGGTGAAAATCCCTGGACTGTTTCTTGCAAGTACAAGCATCAAACTTCTTCGATTTGAGTCTCTCACGCAGCAATTCTTTAGAATCCTCGACTGTGGCCATTTCTCTGCCAAAATAAGTTGATAAAACTGCTTCCAAACTCGAAAACAAAGGCAGCGATGCCCAACACGTCCTTCCTTAACGACGTGCTCAAAATGTGATGAAGGGAGCAAACAAGATGGCGGCCTCCTAGTTAGGAGTAGCAGCGCCCCTGGCGGGAGGGGAGAGAAAGTTGGGATACAAGCTAAAAAACGGAGTTTTTTAGTTGATAAATGAGCAGCGATAGCGTAAAATAGTTATTTTAAGCATAATTACTGAAGTAAGTATTTGCAGGTAGTAAGAAACACCAAGTTGACTCCCTCACATCAGCCTTGACGACGATTCTCTATCGCTCCAAAAACCTTCAGCCACGATCTGCCTCTTCCTTGTCGATCCGGATTCAGCCAAATCTTCCACGACACTTGACTTTATGTTGCTTCCTACTGGATCGCTCGTCCTCGTGCCTGGATGCCTCGGTTCTTTGCCCGACTACAGTAATCCTCTCCGTCAATCTTCTGTTTAGCCTTCAACTTGCGTTTCCTGCTTCCAGATGAGTGCCAAACTCACTGGAGAGATCTTTTTGCTTCCTTACTCTTGTCTCCCCTCCTGAAGTTGTTGATAAACTCCTGTCGCCAACTTCCTGAATACCATTGCTTCTAGAGGACTTGGTTCGTGACCACAGCTGCCGCCATTATAAATTCAATGGGGCAAAAAAAAAACTTCGTAGTTGGAGTCGAAGGGCAGGTAGGTTAGTCTCCAATGCTGGCCACCATTATAAATTCAATGGTCAACTCTCGATTGCAAAAAAATAATTGAATTTACTTCTTCTCCTTCCAACGATATTTACAAACATGAATTTTTGCAACGAGACAGCGAACAAACGAACTTGTCCCACAAGTCGGCAAGAGCGTCTCCGCCGCTTGTAGCAACCTTTTGCGAGTCTGTCTTTTGGCGCCAAAACGTTCTGATATAGTCTGGTTTCGCGTAACTTAATCGGATACAATTTTACACAAGTAATTCAAGTACTGTAAATCGCGTATTAAACGCCCATGGGCTTGTAAAATTAATTTGCCTAAAATTGGGGGGTGGGCGTTAAAAACAAGAATTGTCTATTTTCTAAACCAACTTGCCCAGGGAGGGAGTTTTCTATCACAAAAAAGTCGCCGATAATGCAGTCATTCGGGTGCGTGATCTGGATTCACTCTAGCAAAACACAATGTCTTTATTCTCATTTATTCACAAATTTAGTTTATGAATAAATGAGAATAAAGGCATTGTGTTTTCCTAGAGTGAATCCAGATCACGCAGTAATTGATTGAACGCTAGGCCTAATATTGCCTACTTTTCCGTGATTACAAACGCTCCCGTGA
>JAHWFP010059705.1:0-11845 GCA_023313725.1 Lithobius niger | reverse complement strand
AGATGTACCAGTTACGTTGTTGATGTTCATAGGGGGAGCATCTCAGTTTGCTTTTCCACAGATGGTTAAGTTCTTTAACAGTCAGACATGACCCGTAGAGCTAATTAAGAATGGTGTTAGTTGTCAGAGAGGGGTGACACTAAGAACGTAAGCAACTCGTCTACGTGTGGTTTGTATCACAACGTAATCGTTTTTGTACAGTAACAATGAATAAAAAAAAAAAAAAAAGGAATAGGAGGAGACGTAAGGACGTCACAGCTACGATGCTATAGGTTGAAATCATGTCACATGTTAGGCAACAGCCAACCAGTCGCGGTACATACGTGCGGACCAATGAACGAATATAGAATATTGTAAGGGGTACGACAGCAAAGGTGTAGGATTTGCCAGCGGGTGAAAAAAAGATGCTCTCAGTTGAAACAACGTAAAATAGGATCAGCATAAAAGGCAAAGAATGGGCCAAAAAGCCACAATTCGTCGGGTCTTCCTCCTTTAACTTTGGCTCGAGTTATAGGAGGGAAAAAACAGCCAAGTGAAGTGTGTTAGTGCGGCCAAAAGGAAACCCAAGCAGCGTTCAACGGAAGAAAAGGTAAGCCTATTTCTATATTTATTAGTATTGTGCGGTAGGATAGGGCAAAAATTAAATGGGAAGGTTCCCGTTTTTCTTTTTTTTCTGTAGGAAAGTAAAAATGGCAACGATAAAAGCAGTCGACTGTCCCGACACTTACTTTCTGGGAGGAGATATTTACCTCCAGATAACTGAATTTCAGAGGAAAATTTATATTCAGTTAAGAGAATATATTTCACCAGGTTGTGGATTATTGCCCGGGCGTCGTGGAATTTCGTTCACGCCGGCAGAATGGGGTGAATTCGCCAAAGACTGGGACACATATAATAGAATCGTGAGCGAACGTAGCCTACAGCAACAAATAATGACCGGCCGAACCTATGGCCCTGCGTTAAAAATCATCGTCTCTCAAAGTGGATCAGTGTATCAGGCCAAATTCATTCTGGAAAAATACGGTCGTAAATACATAGTGTTAAACTACCGACAGTTTTCAGGGTTGATCGGTTATGTTGCTGACATTTCTAGTTTATTAGATAGAAAAATGAAGGAGCTCGTACCCTCCCCCACACCAGTGGCAGAGACTTGGTTGGAGTAGTAACGTTTTGCTTTCCTTCCCACAGTCATGAATAACTACGGTTCCTATTGCGATTCGTTTCCTCTTTCTGGCCTTAATTACCAACGGATATTTCAGGATGTCAACACGGTTAAAATTAATATAGCGAAAAATGAAAGAGGAAGCCCCTATTTTAGAACCTGCACGATGGCTCGGCCTGATTGGTCGATTATACTGGAGACAAGCGAATGCTCCATCGGACGTTAAAATAGGGAATGTGTCAATTCGCCAAGTAGCTGAAAATGTGCTCGTTTTGACAGAAGGAGCTAAATCAGCGGCCTTAACAGAATATGACATTATTAATATGAAATATTTGCTGCCTCACATTTCTCAGGCAGTAGCCTGCTGGACTCAACGAATAACGGACCTAATACTCGTTCCAGCGCAACCCAACAGTGTATTCGAACCAGCAAGGTAGGGGGAATGGGGAGGGCAAAAATAACAAACCATCGTGTTCTGAGCACCGTCACGTCCATGATTGTGAGACTCGAAGCGACTTAATGTTTAAAAAGATTCAGCATTGTTAAATGTAGGGGGTAAATATATGAAAAAGTTCAGCACTAACACTTCTGTCTATACCTTAAATATTGCCCCTATTGACCAGGAGTATTTGACTAGAAATCGTTTAGACCCCATCAGCTTTTAACTGACATTTTTAAACGAGTAAGGAAAAAAAAAAAAAAAAGGTTTAGGCTTCAGCACTACAACACCATTTCAGGCTCGGGATTTGATAATAATCTCTTTCCTCTTTTCCAAGTCAGGGAAACATTCGCCGTCGCGAATATTTTGAGTCTTTTTTTTTTTTTCAAGTAACCAAAGTAGCCATGAAATTGATATTTTCAGTAAATTGGAAATCAAAGTACGCACATCGAAGTGCCCAGAGTCGGGTCATTTCCTAAAGAAAAAGCGTCGCGCTAAGGTCATTGCATGACTAGCTAGTGGTCGGCGCAGGTCGGTAGTCTTTCCTAAAAATGACTTAGATAAGTCGTGTTTGGCTAGAGCAATAGTTATTTGCGAGGCATTCGCCGACGGTGACACGAAACTGTATAAACAGATCCGTAAATCAGTTCTTGTGCAGAGAAATTAGGCTTTACAACTCCACGCAAATGCCAATGTGTGTGTGTGTGTGTGTGTGTGTGTGTTCATTCAGCGGGATTACTTTAAATTTTAGAAATAGTCAAATCTTAGACTTTGAACGTTTAGCG
The DNA here is from genome assembly GCA_023313725.1 of Lithobius niger. NCBI lineage: Eukaryota > Metazoa > Arthropoda > Chilopoda > Lithobiomorpha > Lithobiidae > Lithobius > Lithobius niger. The sequence goes on along the minus strand of JAHWFP010059705.1, from coordinate 9,459 downwards.
ACAGTGGTTAAAAACCCTGACGCCCACGAAACGGTTACAATCGTTGAACCTCGTAAAATAATCAGGAAAAACAATCATTTGCTTACTACGAGCCAAAACAAAATTTACAGAACTGTAGCCAACAAACGCTGGATGAATAGAAGCACGTACGTAACCTTCCCTTGGGGCTATTAATGTCAAGCGGTAAACGTGCACACACAATGCGGCACCACAACCAGTCTTCTTACGACATAATTCTGGAGCCAGGAAGCTTGTTCCTCTCATCAACCCCCTTTTTTTTTTTTACAAGCACGCTGTTCCTCAGCTTTTAACTTTTACCAAAATGATTGTTTAAGAGTATCCCCCCCCCTCCCCTTTCTCGTTGCAGTATGACGCGTTGCGAATGTATAAGGGAGGGGAAAAAAGAGGCGTCGTGGCACCAGCCTGCGCGAGAAGTCAAGTTATTCACGGCAGGCGATGCGCGTCACATTTACGCAGCATTTATGAAAGAAACTATTTGGCGGTCGACTGCATGTCAAACTTGAACTGTACGGTGCTGGGGAAAAGCGAAAAAATAATTCCGTTGACCAAACTATTGAATGATTTAAACGAAGTCAGCATTTTCACTCTCGGGGTTGCTGCGTGGCATTACAAAGTGAACGACGCGGCGTATAGAAATCCTATAGAAAGTGCGGGGTTGGTTTTATGAGCTCCCATCTTATGCGTTTACAGTCGACCAACAACTTCCTTTGAAATAGTAGAATTTAGCGCCGGTTCGATAAAAATGTTTGCGACCAAGTTTTGGTCACTTATGATTTACCTCCTACCATCCACGTAATATTTTTCGAGTAGAGGCCGGGTCCCCTCACGCCGCAGGCGTGAGGGGGCCCGACTCACCGCCCGCCCGCCGCCCGCCGCGAGAGAGAGAGAGAGAGGAGGGGAGGGGAGGGGGAGAGGGAGGAGGAAATAAAATAAAGATGGAAAGTAGCCGGTGGTCATTCGCGTAGTGACATTTGGCTGTAATGGACCAACGTTCAATTTCTAGGACTTCGTCATTCATTGCCGACCCTAAATACGAGATTTGTAAAAGTATAATCTTGCTGTTGATTTTATTTTTAAATTGTTTGGCGTGGTGGCTGCCTCACCAGTTTAATATTCCTCGACTCAACAGCAGCAACAACGAGTCGGGATGGGTGCTCAATTAATAGTCGATTTTGCCCAGTTTCACGCGCCTTTTAACTGCATAGTTGCTGGCCCAACTGGTGGTGGAAAAACTTCTTGGGTCTTGAAATTTATCGATCATTTGGACTCTATGACGGACGAGAAAATTGAAGAAATACATTGGCATTATTCTAGTTACCAGAACTGGATGGAAAAATACGAAGATAGAATTAAATTCCATCGCGGTTTGCCGACGGACATCGCTAGCTACGATCCTAACATTCACAAGGCCCTCATAATTGATGATTTAATGTCAGCCGTGGCTACATCTAGCTGCGATATTGCCGAACTGTTTACTAGACACGGCCACCACAATAAATTTTCAATTTTCTACTTGACGCAGAATTTATTCTGTCAAGGTAAAAATCAAAGGGACATTGCTTTAAACGCTCAATACGTAGTGCTGTTGAGAAACTTGAGAGATAAACGGCAAATAATGACTTTTGCGGCCCAGGCCTATCCGTCCAAAACTAAACAGTTCATGGCCGCTTACGACGACGCCATCACCAGCCAGAAATACGGTTATTTATTGGTCGACATGCACTCGAAATCCAACGACGCGACTCGGTTGCGAACCCATATATTTCCCGGAGAAACCACTTTAGTTTATTCGACGTGAAGATCCCGATGAAGAACGTTCGAAAACATAGACCGCTCCTAGAAGCGTTGTGTAAACTCAGCAATCAACAACGCAAGAATTTATTACAACACGCCGACAAGTCCCAAGTGAACTGTATTTCCGAAATCGCCTTGAATTTATTGAATAACAAACTTAAAGTCTCACCATCCACTCGTTGTAAATTGAAGAAGTATAAGAAACAAATCCGACTTCTAGGGAACCGTCGAGCTTCGCTCAAATCCAGAAAAACTGTGCTGGTGCAAAAAGGAGGTTTAATACTGCCCTGGCTTATTCCTACAGCCTTGTCGGTTCTAGGGGGTATATTTGGCGCTAATAAATAATAATGAGTTCTCTACTGAATAGAATGTATTTAGTTCCCGAAGATGCTTATAAGAAATATGCCCCAACAACAACAACAACAACTGTAGCAGCAGCCGATAGTCAACCCCACGGATTTCTGTACTTGCCGGAAGGAGGTCTATATACCAAAATAAAAGAAATTCAAGCTCGAATAGATACTATTTTAAATACCGATCATCTCCCTTTAGATTTTAAAGCAAAATATATCGGCCAGCTCGAGCAGCAGAGAGATCAATTTATCGATCAATTCAGATTGTCATCAGCCCCAACAACAACAACAACGACAACTGCCAGTTCGACTCCCGCTAAACATTCGCTTCTTCCTCCAGCTTCTCCCGGGCCGCCCACGCTCTCACTAGCCGGCACACCTCCGAAAGTAGAAGAAGTAAAGAGCAAAAAAAGAAGGAAGGAGGATATAGTGGAGAAAGAAAGAGTCGATCAACCTCCCGTTGCTAGGCGACGGGGCAATAGGCGGAGAAAGACAGAGGATTTCGATTGGGACTCTTTCCAGTAATTATAGAGAGAGGATGGACGCTTATTTAACTAAATTGTATTACGATAGTTTAGGCGAGGCCACCAGTTTTGCCCCGGCTAGAAAATTACACGCTCGCTCTAGGAAAGACGGTAAATCTTATACTTTAGCCGACATTAAAGACTGGCTTTTACGTCAAGATACGTACACCATACATAAACCTACGAATTATAAATTTAAACGCAACAAGATAATTGTAGGGGGTTTGGGGAGTTTCTTAGAATGTGACTTGTCCGATATGGTATCTTTAAGGACTTATAACAAACCGTATAGGTTCATTTTAACTTGTTTGGACGGACTTAGTCGGAAAGCTTGGGTGGAAGTGTTACGTACTAAAACTGGGCAAGAGATGGTCGAAGCCTTTAAGAAAATATTTAAACGCATGGACCATAAAGTAATGAATCTGAGCAGCGACAAAGGGACGGAATTTAAAGGGAAAGAGGTCCAGGATTATTTAAAGGAAGAAGGCATTAATTTTTTCACTACCGAAAATGAAGATATTAAAAATAGTAAAGTAGAAAGATTTCAAAGGGAACTTAAATCTAGATTGCATCGTTACTTTACGTCTAAAGGCACTTACGAATACGTGCCGGTCATTCAGAAAATTGTAGATTCGTACAACAACACCCGACATTCAATTACTGCCATGGCCCCTAACGAAGTCACGTTAAAGAACCACGAGCAATTGTGGCGCAAATTGTACAGTGACGATTTAAAACAGTTGGGGCAGGCTTTGACTAAACGTAAAAGAAAGGAAATAAAGATTCCTTTAAAGGTAGGAGATAAAGTTCGCATATCTATATCGAAAGGGAAATTTGATAAAGCTTACAGGGGTTTGTGGTCGCGGGAAATATTTTTCGTAACACACGTGTTAGTGCCTCGCGGTTCTTTGGGGCAAGTTACTGTCAGGCTTAAAGACTATAACGGAGAGGAAATCAAAGGCCGCTTCTATTTGTTCGAAGTAGGCAAAGTGTTTAAAAAGGACGGCGAGGACTATCATCGAATAGATAAAGTATTGAGAAGCAAAGGTGTCGGACGCAACAAAAAGTATCTCGTGTCTTTCGAAGGTTATAGTAAGAGTCATAATCGTTGGATCCCGGCTAAAGACTTGAAAAATTTATAAAATAATGGATGGCGATAACTTTTACGTCACCTTACCAGCGAATGCTAGTTTAGACCTTTTCCCTACAAACTCACTTAACGATTACACTACGAAACTAGCTCAAAGAATAAACCTTTCCGGTAGTGGTTGGGAAGTCGGTCTGAGTGAGATCCAATATTCGAGAAATTGGGCAAATGTAGCTTACGGCAGCGGAGTGACGTTAAAATGTGGGACCCGTACTTACGTTAAATTCCCTAGATACGATTTTCAAGAATTTGAAAAGATAGAACGTAATAAAATGCAGATCCTCAACCAGCTCGGACGCGAAGAGGAGGAGGAGGAGGGGGAGGGGAGGGGGAGTAAGACGTTAGTGGTTTTGGGCACTGAATATTCTCTAGTGGGGTACACTATGGATAACGTTTTGACATTTTTAAACGCGTACGTGGAACAAGAACTAGGTATGCCTTCCATCGTGTTTGCTTACGATTCCGTAAATAAACTAGTGAAAATCAGTCACAAGTTGCACCCCAATGCTAATTTATGTTTATCGTACAGTCTAGCTACGTTTCTGGGTTGGGGGAGAAAAGATAAAGCGATGAAAGAAAGCTATTACGAGGCTGTAAAGGACGCCACGGTCGTCGTGGAAACAGTTTTGGAATCTCAAAATGATGGAGGGTGGTGGATCTCTTACGTTACTTTTGCCTCGGATCTGGCAGTCGGTCTACCTTCGGGTTATTATCAGAAAGGCTCCGAAATTGTTGAAAGAATGAACGAAGCTATTAAAAATAGAATCCGCGTAGATAGATATCCTTATTTTAGTTACAGCGAGACTGAGGACTACGTGTCCCTTTATTTCCCCCCCACCATCTTATCACCCAGCAATAAATTTATTCCTCTAGAAATATTAGCCATAAGCTTAAACACCGTTTTAGGGAGAAGAGTAGGTTTACCCTATGACAGGTTTTTTCACCAATCCCTTACCGCCCAGCGAAAACTTAACTTGAGCGAAGGAGTGAATTCCCTCTACGTTTATTCGGACATTGTGGCCGAAACTCTAGTGGGGGACGTTCTGGCGCCTTTATTACGAGTGGTGCGGGTTGGAATGGGGGACAGGACTAACGAAATTTTTACAAAACCTTACTACAGACCTCTAGCTCGTTTGAATTTCGAGACTATAAGAGTGTATATAATGTCGGATATGGGAATGGACATTCCATTTCAGTCCGGAGAAGTTAGCCTGACACTACACTTTAGACGTCGTCCTTAGAAGAAAAAAAAAAATGCGAGTCCCTTACCAAGGATTAGATCCTCGCGTATGTCTGCATCACTATTGCCCTAGCCAGAGAGGAGGTGCCGCTTATTTTACCGGGGGACGTATACAAAGAGGATCGGGGGGATTTGGAGATTTTTTGGGAGGAATTTTTCGCTCAGCCGTCCCGTTTCTTAAAAGAGGTTTAATGGGGATAGGCCGATACGCTTTAAGATCAGGAGGGAAAATGATAGACGATGTCGAGTCTGGTCAATCGCTTAAAGACGCTGCTCGGACGAGATGGAGGGCTGCTAAAAACGATGCCGTAGCTGCTGCTACGGGAGGCCAGATGGGAACGGGTCGCAAAAGGAAAAGGAAGAGAAAATGCTACCAGTCCGGAAGCGAGAAGAAGAAGGTGAAGTTGCTACAACACCCTCCCCAACGAAGAAGTAAACCTAGAAGAAAGGCGGACTATTTCGATTAAAAACGTATTTAGGCCCATACCGTACTACATCCCTTTTCATTCCTCGTCATCATGTCGTTGAAACCAGACCGTGATTCCGTCCCATGCACTAAGGAAGAACTGGAACTTTTTACGACACCACCAGTACAAGTGACTGTAAACGACGACACCCTGGTCGAATATCACCCCTTAGCAACATTATCTGACAGCGCCCCTATCGAATTCGTAGTGCCCGGAGCTGCTGACTGTCTGTTGGATTTGAGTCAATCTTTTATACACGTACAGTGCAAAGTAGTTAAAGGCGTGGCGACGACTTTACTTGACACTGATAAAATTGGACCAGTAAATCTACTTCTGCATTCTCTGTTTTCGCAATGCGATTGCACCCTAAATGGAAAACAAGTATCCAACAGTGACAACGGTTATGCCTTTCGTTCTTATTTTGAAACATTACTGACCTACGGTTCCGATGCTAAAAATGGCCACCTTTCCAGTCAGTTGTGGCAGGCCGATACTGCCGGTAATTTCGATAGTGCTAATCCTGGTGGGAGTAATAATGGTCTTAAAGAACGTGCCAAACGTATCAAAAATAGTAAAATTATAGACTTGTACGGTCGCCCCCACTGCGACCTGTTTCAACAAGACAGACTCTTATTGAACAACGTTGACCTACGTCTCAAATTAAATAGAAGTAAAGATGCGTTCTGTTTAATGACCCACGAGGCCACCCCGAGCTACCGTGTCAACATCGTTAGCGCAACATTGTTCGTTCGTCGCGTCACACCATCACCGGCCGTGTTGATCGGGTTCAGCCAAGCTTTAAAAGAAGGATCCGCAAAATATCCCATCCGCCGCGTGGAAATGAAGACTTTTACCCTACCTCAAGGCAGCTTGCAAGGGAACCTCGACAATGCCATCCTAGGAAACATGCCTTCGTTTTGTCTTCTCGGACTGGTTTCAAATAGTGGCTACAATGGTAGTTATACAAAAAATCCGTACAATTTCGCCCACTACGACGTTAATTACCTCGCCCTGCAAGCCGATGGAAAAACTATTCCCTCTATTCCGTACAAACCAGACTATACAAATTCTTTATACGTACGAAATTATTACTCACTTTTTCAAGATACCAACAAATTGGTCTCGGGCTCGCCTCCACCCATCCCATACGCCGACTACCCAGAAGGCAATGCGTTATACGCCTTTGACTTGACCGCCGATAAAAGCCAAGGAGAGTGTCATTACAACCTTATTCATCAAGGATCTCTTCGTATCGACATTAGTTTTAAAGCAGCCTTTCCGGAAACGATCAATTTAGTGCTTTATATGGTCCACCAAACCGTCCTGGAAATTGATCAATCTAGAAATATCATATACGAACACTAAAAACATGCAAACTGATCAATTAAGAGCTGCAGCTAGCAGTCACAAGAAACTCGGACCTTTATTCGGTGATGTGTATGCTTGCGACCAACTACCTAGAACAGCTAGTCATTCTGCCTACATCGTTAATTTGGACCCTTCTTCCAAACCAGGGAGTCATTGGGTCGCCATCTATTTTGACCACCTCAAAGCGTCCGTCGACTACTTTGATAGTTATGGTCTGAAACCTAAAAACGTACACATCCTTCGTTTCCTACGTAGAAATTCTACCTTCAAACATTATAATCTACACACTTACCAAGGGGCGTGTAGTACGGTATGCGGCCAGTACTGTCTTTATTTTCTCTACCATAAAGCCCATGGTCTCCCCATGACACGCATCCAACAAAATTTTCATCCCATGACGAAAGACTTTAATGACCGTCGAGTCATTCGTTTTGTAAAGAAACATTTTAAATTTATCACGCCTACACCTTTCGTAGATAAAGATTGTATTCAATGTTGTAAATCCTTGTTATAATTGACTGTGAGGGGAAAAACGTTGTCAAGTTGCTGCTTTTTTTTTTTTAGTCTTAAACTCTCTTTACTAGCTGTTTTTAAAATGTATACATTCGAGTTGTAGAGTAGGGTCTTAAACCCTCTTTTCTATGTATCTTAAACTTTGATATTGTATATAGATTTTGTACATGCTTGTTCGTTTCAACACATATATTGTTAGTATATATTTTTCAAGTAGGAGGTCTTCAACCTCATATACTGTTAGTGTATTTTACTGTACCCTGATTGATCGAATAAACATCCTACATGTAGTAACTTTTATTTTGTGTCCTGTTGTTTATTACTGTTCATACCCTATTCTGTTTTGGTCATATCTATTTATTAACTACGTTAACGTCTAGTTTTCTACCTGAAACCTAGCCGACTTACTTTCGACTACGCGGCATGCAATTTGAACCAACGGGAAAAAAAAAAAGCCGTTGGAACCTCTCGAACGACTAGCGATTTGAGAGCCCAAATTCGGGCGATGAACAAGACACGTCAACGGATAGCATTTATCCCTTACATGTCGCAGCGGATTACGGGCCTCCTAGCGGTATCGCCTGGGTATCGGCTGGAAGAGGAACTGACATCGAAGCGAGTTGTATTCCTTTTTTTTTTTTTTAACCACTTATTACAACTTGTTCCGATGTTAGAAACCTTCCAAATGGTAGCCAGACCGTAGACGCGCAATATGACCGTTCGATATCACTTCTTTACAGGGCATACCTTCTTATCCCCTTCGCCGGAAGCTCCCGGGGATTACCTGCAGCCGTCAGTTCTCCCTTCAGAGAACTGGCGGTGGATGGTTTATTCTTACAGCTACCCCTCCGCTACTTCGCCAGGCTTCACCCACGTCCTGCCGTCTCAGTCTACACTACGTTTGTCTTCGACTTACATGACTATTCCGCCTGGTGCCGCTCCGTAATAAAACCTCATACTGTTCGTACATGTTTCAAACGGCTAATTTCATGTTTTTCGTATTTTTCAGGGCCATTTTGGAGACGGTTCACACCTTCTACCCTATCCTATCCTACACCACTCACCCGCACACACAACTCGTGGAAAGCCTAGCTGAGGATCAGGGAGTATTGCTAGTAAATACATTACCTACTGTTCACGTCTTTTTTTTTTTTTTCCTTTACAGGCAAGAAATGGTTTCCAAATCTAACAGTCTACGTCTATACTTTTAAGGTAAGTTCCGACATATACACTTTTCTGGTCTTATTTCCCTAGTATTTTTCTAGTTACTTAACTATGGTTTTTTTTTTTTTCAGCCTTGTTTCCAGACTCTATAATAACCTGACTGAAGACCAACTCTACCTTGTAACAACCTGACTGGAAACAACTCCTAAACTCTACCCGGCAACAATCTACTTGAAGACCGACTCCAAAACTCTGGCATCTCCTATACCATACTTGTTAGGTTTTTTTTTTTTTTAATATCCTTGTCCCTTTATTATTGTAATATATACGTATACCTCCCTACACTTTTATTAAACCTTGTTCGTAAAACATCTCCGTCTATCACTTTTACACGTGCATGCGCACACCTTAGGAGTAGAGTATGTATGTACCTTCAGTTATTTTTTCTAGCTACCATCCAGTAAAAAGGATAATTGTCCACGGACATCTACGAGAATCGGTCAAGGGGTTGATGTTAACCCCGGTCGATACTCGTAGATGCACCCCACCTCATGTGTCAGCCGGTTTTTGACTGAATAGGTCCTTAAAACACTGACTGACACACAAATGCCTCACGGGAAACATGAACCTGACAACTATACACCCCCAGCTCAATACACAACTTAAGACAGGAAGCCAGCCGAGTCGAGCGCTGCTAGCCTGCAACTACGTTCCATCCCGATCCCAGCAGCTCAACACCAACCCCTTAGCTCTTTAACGAGGCAGACACAAACATTTTCTCGATACCCTATTCGGTTACAAACCTTGTTAACTTACAGCTGTGTCTCTACGCTTTTATTTTGGACTCTCAACTTTCGCTATAGCAGGC